>JAMPIV010006736.1:612500-705736 GCA_024509875.1 Oreohelix idahoensis
TTGGGTTTTCTCTAAGTGATATGTGTAGCTATTTTTTTCCAAGGTATCCAACACTTCGCCAGGTATCCATATAAATTATGCGTTTAGTAGTGATCCTGTTATTAAGAGTTTGGTTATGTCCAATCACTGATAGATTTATTTTCTTTATCCTCTGTCAAGACAATCTTCCTTGAAGTATATATTTTTTTCAAAAGTCTTTCTTGAACTATCAGTTAGTCATTATCCAACATCAACTAATCAGTAAGCATTAAAACAATATGTTTACAACATTTTACCAACATGTGAAATACAATGAAAAAATTTTCAAAGCATCATGGACTCTGTACATTAGGTTCTATATTACTTCATTTTTCCTCCAATTTGTCAGTTATGGTGCTCTAGATCGTTTATTTAATCCTTTCTAGTGGTCCTGTTATTTCTAGAAATTCCTCCTTAATGGTTCCTTATGTACGATACTTAGCAATGCCTTCTACAACATTAGTTAAACAATAATCATTTTTGTAAACATCAACAACATTTTTCCAATTTTATGACAACATGAGATAAAATAGTTTTGTACATATATTCAGTATATCAACACCAACTCTGCCTTCGCAGGTCGAGGGTTTGTCAGAGTCCTGCGGTGTTTATTACATCTGCTGACTACAGCCAGATGGGTAACCTATTTAAATTTTCTAAGTTATTTGCAGGTGTGGGGCATGAGGGAATATATATACATATATATATATTTTTTTTTTATATATCCATGACTCGTCTTCATGTATTTCAAATCCAGGTATTCTTTTTCTTTTATATATATCCACTGTGTTGATCCATTACCCATTTGTCCGTGGGGTAACATCATTATTTTCAATCCATGTATCCTATGGGCAACATTGAATTCCATCCATGTATCATTTTTAGTGATCCAATCGCCGTCAAAATGTATCAGTCATATTTGGCTCTATGATTATTCAGTCAAATTATAACAACCGTTTCTATATAAATATCAGCAAGCAATTATCATTTGCTATCCACCTTATTATGACAATGGTTATAATACACAGCATATGTAAACATCAAGGAAATGTCTTCTCCTATACGGAGGTAATCTTATCATTTATTTTCTGCTGGATGCGGTAATTATGCAACTATTTTATTCATATGCCCCCCCTTTTTTTCCGTATATTTGTGGTTCTCATAGAATGTTCATATTCCATATGTATCTCGTATTCATTGGTAATCCATACTCTTATGGTTCCTTTAATGGCAATCATTTGTCCCTTGCTTTGATCTATGTCCGTGGAAATCCATAAAAATTTCCAAGTATTTTTCTCGTCTATTTCGTAACTACGAAAGACTACAATTGTATTTATTAGTGGACAGTACTGTGGGGCATTTGTGTATCGACATTACAACCAAACGTCAGCTGTGACAACATGACATAAAGTTTCACCTTAATAGGAAATTGCATCTTCATCATACATAAACAGTTGCTTCTTCATCTCATGTGTCATTAGTGGTTATCATCCGGTAATGGGGTATTCAATGTGGGTTCAGCATATACAAATGCTGTAGAGGGGTATTTCATTTGCTAGGTCAGCATGTGCAAATGCTATTTCTTTAACATGGGCAAAGGCATCATCAACCAATAGGTGTAATGTGTTCAATCTGGGGTTAGCATATACTAATGCTCTCAAAGGATTTTTCATTTGCAAAAAATCAGCATGCGCAAATGTCATTGGGGTACTTGTCATAGGCAGTATCAACAAAATACTGCTGGAGTATCAGAGATCAAGCTGGTGGGGGTATGACTGGTAATGGGCAGTAGGAGTAAAAACTAATTTCTCACTCTGAAATGGTGATTTATTTTCTCTTTTTCTTTTCTTTTATGTCGGCTGCTAACCTCAGGGCAGTCAATGTTTTACAATATTGGCTTATCATCATCAAAATGTGTGAGGGTGGCATATAAACATAATACATCTTATAAAAAAAAATTCCAATTGTTTTTCTCTTCTCATTTTTCTGTTATGTTTTGTCTCTTTTCATTTTTTTTCTTTTTCATTTCTTTTTTTCCATTTCTCTTCTGTTTTCTTGTGATTTCTTTTCTTTTCTTTTTGTATCACAAGTACTAAAGAATGATAAAAATCAATTCACTAAACACTAGAGATACTATCAATATTCCTAATAGTAAATCCTAACCAATAGGGCTGCAAGTAATAGTTTAGGTTAGAACAGAATGAATATTGTAGCAGTATCTGTTGTCAATAAGTGGCGAGGAAAGGGTACATCAAGGATCTCCTGATTACAACATGATTGTAATTCCAAGGAATGAATATGATTGGGATTGAAAAGATCACAAGTCTAGAATGTCGTCTCAATATAGTGGAAAGGAAAAATAGTAAGTTAAAGATGTTGTACCAGTGGGGTGAAGAAAATCTTACTATAGAGAGTCAAGGTTGGGATATGGAATCTTGGAGAATGTTTTAAAATCTTGACAGTACTAATATACATCTGGGCCTAAAATAATAATGTACATTGGAAAAATAAATAATCCTGTGGAGAAAGATAGCATAACATGCAATACTAGTTTTGGGTATGAGTTAATATGCTGTTAACAGATGTCATAGTGGGAACAGTATGATTGATCAAGGTGATAGAATAAAGGAGTTTAGCATAAATGAGATCACAGAAATATTAGTATGAGGTAAGAAAAAAAACTACTGGTGTAAAGTGTCTGCATGAAAATGCACTAAGATGCGAAATTACGGAACTCTGGAACTGCAAGGACAAGAAGTCTGGTGAATGGAGCGTGGAATATGATCAGTTTCAAAAGTAGAGATCAATGTTACAACAGAATAGTGTGACACATGTGTTATAGGTAAGGTTGTGTAACATTCTAAATATTAAGAAAATGTCTGTAACTAAATAATGTCTGTAAACTCGTAACACCGTGTGTTATCAATTTTTTTGTCATTTTTTTTTATTTCACAAAACTATACTATCTAATGAAAAATCCTCCGTGTGCTGGTCTTGATTTTTCTCTGGGCATCAGTAGTGGTATGGCTGGGAAAAACTTTCTGGCATAAAGTCATCTATAACTGTCAATCTGAACATAGTCTGAAACGAAAGTACATGTGAAAGTTAGTACATTGTTAAAAAGTAAGTGCACATTCGCGGTGACCGTACATGGGATGGCATGTACATTGAAGACTTGAGGGGCGTTTTTATAGGAGTTTCATCATTTCTAGCATTATAATCTCCCGACTGCTTAGGCGAGAATCATACTGAGTAACTGTGGGTGACACTGCATTTTCTGATTGTTGGGGCTCTGAGGACATTGGCGAATGCGGTGATGGCTTAACATCTTTTGATTGCGGTGATGGTTTCACTGTGGTTGGGGTTCGCATGGCGGGAACATCTGTTAGTTTTGAGGCAGGTGTATGTTTCGCCTTGATTTTTCTTCTGACTTGGGTCTGTGGTACGTTAACGTCTTTTACAGTGGGCGTAGTAATTTTCACACTGTTGTTTTTGACTAGTTGAGATGAGGCTAACACTTCTCGGCTGGGCTTTGAAACACGATAGCGTTTCTTCAATATTTTTCGTCTGATTTCATTTTGTGGCAATTTCATGCATTTAACGACAGGCGGTGAGTCATCTGACCCTGCTGTATAGGCGCGTTTGACACTGGAGCTGACTGGTATAAATAATGTGCTGTCCGCATCACTGGTTTCAATAGAACTGGCTGTATCAATGTCTGTCTCTTGTTCATATAGTTCTACCATTTCTCTGTCATTTTGTTCGTTGGGGTCTGACAAAGCTGTGCCGGGGCCGACACTGTCTTCTCCCATGTCTAGTTCTGTTTCATCTCCATAAAAATTGCTGGTATATGGTTCAACAATCTGCTTGGGTATAGTTTCTTCAGGGTCTGATTGTTCTGAACGACCAATCTTGTTCTTGTGGTATAGCAGTGTTTGGTTTTCACTAGTGTTAAAACTAGAGCTGCCTGAATTGGGGGTGTGATAGGTATCAGCTGACGATTTATCACTGCGGGAGTAAGTTTGAGTGTGGATATAAGTTGCTTTGTTGTTGTCATCGTGTGACGTCTGTGGCCTGATTTCTTCGTTTCTAATGCGCAGGTCTCTGTCTTGTAGTCTATTACGCAATTCAAGTGGTGGGATGTCCTCTTCACTTTCTGATGAATTCCTTTGTTGTCTTGCTCGTTGTATTTCATCTGTAGGTGGTCTGGGTATGTGGTCGTCTTGGTAAAATTCAGAGTCTGTCGTCTCTGACTCTGATATGTCAGACGAATCTGTACTGGATGGATTATAATTTAGGGTGGCCTTTCTGACTGGTCTTGCATTTGTCGTCAGAGGCGGAATGGGTCGGTGATTGTCAATTTTTAGTTGTTTTACGTGAGCTTTTGTTTGGTGTTGTTTCTCTTCATTCCAGATAATGAAGTTTACGGGTGTAGTTTGTTTCATGATTTTGTAGCCATCCAACCATCGGTCATCGAATTTTGAACTGCGTACATGTTTCTTGTAGTATACTCTGTCTCCTATTTTGTACGTTGGTAGCTTGGCTGATTTATCATGTTGTTTCTGTTTCTTGTGAAATGCCTTCTGCGTATTTCTTTGTGCAATCTGGTGAGCTTTATATTTTTCTTGAAGGATTATTTCGACGGGGTCTTCTCCCATGTATTTTCTTTGTGGGCGAAGTAGGTTGTCTAACGGAAAGTTTGGTACTCTTCCGTATAGCATGAAAAAGGGTGACATTCCTGTGGTATCGTTCACGTTTACTCGGATGGCTTCAAGAGCTTGGTTAATGTATAGGTCCCAGTATTGGTGGTTCCCCTTGATATATTTGCTAATAATATCATGTAGGGTGGCGTGCATGCGTTCATTTCTGCCATTTGCATTTGGGCAATAATAGGTGGTTGTGGTATGCTCAATATTCAGCTGGTGTAAGGTGGCTTTAAATGGGTTACCGATAAACTGTTTACCATTGTCTGAAATGATTCGTTTTGGACAGCCATGCCTGGGAATGAATTCTTGTAAAAAAATTTGCGTGATGGACTGCGATGTGGCATCACTGAGTGGGTAACTTTCTGGCCAAACAGAGTATTGGTCAACTATGTGCAGGAGGTATTTGTTGCCTGATTGGGTGAGTGGGAAAGGACCTGATAAGTAAATGCTTACTGTTTGCATGGGGTAATGGGAGGGTTGCATTTCTTGAAGGGGAATTACATGTGGCTTCATGTTCCGCAATTTACATGTTTTGCAGGTGGCCACGTACTCTGTAATGTCTTTGTAGAATGTTTGCCAATAATACCTTTTCTTTATAACATCAATTGTTTTGTCTCTTCCCATGTGCCTGTTGTTATCATGAAACTGTAGCAATACTTCTGGGATTAGATGTGCTGGAATGACTTTTCTTAGTGTCCCTTCTTGTTTACTATCAATATAGTATAGAGCTCCATCCGTTGGGTGTACTATAAAGTCTTTACTTTTTGTTGGGTTTTCCTTCACGTATGTGAGCAGCTTAATAATTTCTGCATCTTTCGCTTGTTCTACTCTCATGTCAAACATATCTTGACTTTCTTCTCCTACTTGAGTGGCAGAATCTGAGGTACTTCTTCGACTTGATGAAGTAATTTCATTAATTTCTTTTGCATTATCGTCAATCTCTGAGGATGTGCCATCATTTTTGACTCTATTTGTTTTCACTTCAGTTTCATCATCATATTTAATCCTGGATAAGAGGTCTGCACAGGTGTTCATTTCGCCTGGGATATGTTCGATAGTGGTGTCGTAGGACTGCAAATTCATTGCCCATGTCTGTAACTTCTTTGGCTGTTCTTGTGTTTTGGTGAGCCAGTTAACCAAAGGTTGATGATCAGTTCTTATAATGAGTTTAGTTCCTCTGACATAAAAGTCAAACTTTTGTACTGCATAGTGAATAGCATATGCTTCTTTCTCAATGGTGGTCCAGTTTTTCTGTGTCTTCGATAGAGCGTGTGATAGGAATGCAATGGGTTTCTCATTGGGGATGTTTGGTAGGATGGGTGTTTCATCTTCTAGTACTGGTTGGACCAAACAAGCACCAATTGCGTTATTCGAGGCATCGGCGTATAGTATCATGGGCTGAGAAATGTCTGGATGTCCAAGCAGTGGGATGGTGGTTAGGGCATTTTTAAGATACTCAAAAGATCTCTGGCAGTCTTCTGTCCATTTGAAACGTGCATACTTGCGGGTAAGGGCTATCAAGGGCTCTGCTGCTCTGGAGAAATTGATGATGTGGCGCCTATAGTAACCCAGTGTACCAATAAATGAGCGTGTTTGTCTGACCGTCTTGGGGCTAGGCATTTCTCTTATGGCTTTGACTTTATCTTCATCAGGTCTGATGCCATGTCTATTGATGACAAAGCCTAAATATTTTGTTTCTGTCTTTAGAAACTCGCACTTCGACAGTTTTAACTTTATTTAGTGATGCCTGAGTCTATCAAACACTGTTTCAACCTTGCGGAGGTGGTCTTCCATCGTGCCTGCGGTATGTATCAGGATATCGTCTATGTATGCCAGGGCAAATGGATGTAGACCCTTTAACACTTCATCCATGAGTGACATATATGTTGCTGGCGATCCTTTTAGACCAAATGGCATCACATTCCAACAAAAGCTTCCTATATGTGAACAGAATGTGGATTTCTGTTTTGCCTCAGGTGTCATGGGGATGCACCAAAAGCCTGACCTTGCATCAAGTGTGGTAAAGTATGTAGACTTTCCTAACGTCGCAAGTAGATCGTCTATCCTGGGGAGGGGGTAGGAAATGACTTTTGTGATTTTGTTAAGGGCACGGTAGTCGCAGCAAAAGCGACTGGAGCCATCTTTCTTTGTTACGATCACTATGGGCGAGGACCATTGGGAGCGGGATCTTTCGATGATTCCTGCCTGTAGCATTTCATTTATAGACCTTTCCACTAGTTCTCTGTTTTTCAAGGGTGTATGATAGGGTTTCATATGTATTGGCTCCTCGGTAGTTGTTTGAATGTCCATTGTGACAGTGTTAGTTCTGCCCAATTCCATGTCGTTTAGTGCGAATACATCTTGGTGCTTTTCTACAAACGTTTTCAAACGTGGCTCATTATCTTCTGTGGCATTCAGGGTTGCAAGTAACTGAGCTATTCTCTCTCTGTGTTTATGATCTGCCACTATATTTCTGGTCTGTCTTGCTGCCTCCGTTTCCTTCCCATAGTATTGGGGCATTTTTCTTGCATCTTGTGAAAATCTCTGCTCCTGGTATGTGGTTTTCTTTTGGGTATTTCTTTGCCGTTCGCTGGGTTGTGCTTGGTATTGTCTCCTCTGCCATGTGCTGTGTGCATTTCCATTTGTCACTGCATTTACTGTATATACGTTTCTAGTATTATTTCTGGGGTAGTTGTTATTGTGCCATTGTTTCTGATTATTTCTGCCGTAACTGCGCTTATCCGCGTACGTTACTGTATTTCTTCCGTTTGTGCTATAGGGCTGTCTTCTTTCCCTGGGCGAAAATTTTTCATTCTTTCTATTTCCAACTTTGCTGCTATAGTATCCTCCTGTGGTGGAGTCGTATAAGAATTCTTCCTTTTCTTCGGAACATTCAATTGGTTTTGGGACTTTATCATATCCACCTGTTTTTGAGTTATATTGATACTCCATGGGGCATGTATCTCTGTCTTGTCGCTTCGGATATCCTCCTGGCAAGACAATCTCTGTTTCTCTGTCACTCTGTGATATACAGCACTTCATCTTTTCTCGTGGTGTGCTGGGGCGCAAGAATGAGTAATTATAGTCATTTTCATACTGTGGCCTTGCTCTTCTTATGTATGGACTGGTTCGTTTCTGCCATCTGGGTAGGGTATGCTGTGGTGTAACATAACTGTGACTGATATTGCTGTCTTTTTCTGCATAAGCCTTATAACTGTTTATTTTCCGTGTACCATGGTTATTTGTACTGCGATTTCGTGCATTATATCTAGTGGGAGTGGTTGAGACAATTTGTGAATGGTCTCTATTAGTTTTGGTTTGTCTTAACGTTGACGTATCCACTTGTGCTACGATTGTGCCTCTATTTATAGTGGTAGTTTTTCCTGACATATTCAATATCATGATGGGGAAATCTCTAGCCTTCGAGACTTCAGCGATTCCCTCTGTAATTTGCAACAATGGGTCATCAATAATGCTTTCTTCTGCTAGGGGCTGTATTTGGATTGATTGCCCTGGTGTTATGTACTCTGAATGTTTTACTCTGCCTTTTGCTATGACCAGGGAGTTTGGAGCCACCGTTATGGGAGCTGTAAGCCTTACCAAAGACGCTATGTGGATATCGTCCTGGAGATCTATGTATGTATTGTTGACTTTGATTTTCTGGAGGTCATAGTATATTCGAACTTTGTGTTTGTTAAAAAAAATCCCTCCCTAGGATAAGATTTCTAGACATTCCTTTAGTAATGACAAATGGGTGTTCAAAATTTGTTTCGCCTAAGGAAAATTTTAGCCATGCTGTCCCAACTGAATTTAGTCTTTGTCCCGTGACTGAAGCTAGGTGTGTTTTGGACGGTTGAAATCGTACTAAGTGTTGGATCTTCTTGAACAGCTGGTACCTAATAAGGCTGATGGATGCTCCTGTATCTACCAGTGCTCTATATTGTTGGCCCTGTATAACCATGATGCAGGAACTGGGGTCCGGATGTATTTTAGTTCCATCATGCAGCATTTCTTCATATTGTATTTTTCTGGATGGGCCCACTTGACAATTTCTGTTCTGTGTTGTTTCTTTTGTTTTGGACCATTTTCTGTGATTGTTGCCCTCACTAACGGTCCTGTTTAGTGAGTGGCGCGGCCGTTTCCCTGACGCATGAGGGGTTGAGGTGTGCCTCTGGTATTCTGATTTCTGGTGTAATCACGTGGGGGTGGTGCGGGTTGTTGTGGTTGGTAACCTCCTCTTCTGAATGGTGCATTATTGTAATTTGCTCTACAGGACTTGTAACCATGTCCGAGCCTACCGCATGTGAAGCATCCGTTTGGATTGAAATTATTGACGTCGTTTTGCCTCTGTATGGGGATCTATAATTGCGGGACCTATCATCTCGTTGTCGTGGGCGAGTCCATTGCCTCCTGGCATGGTCAACTTCCATAGGCTCATGCTCATTTTGGTCCCTATATTCTGGTCGGGGTTCCCTACCTGCTCTTTGTTGGAACCTTCGGTGAAGATTTTACTCTTGTATTGCTGCTTGGATTGTTTCAGCAATAGTCTTGGTGTCCTTTCTAATGAGATGCCTTCTGATATTTTCCGCTCTAAGGCCATCGGCAAATATCCCCACTAACTGTATTTCTACATCAGGTGTGGTAGGGATTTCTCCGCAAAACGCCTCTTCTGCCATATTGAGGAATCTATCTCCAAAAAGTTGTACCGATTCATCTCTTTCCTGTTTCATGCTTCTAAGGACTGACCAAGCATGCATTTTGTCTATAATTTCCCCATATCTCTGGGTGAGCTCTTTTTTTAGGGACTCGTAGGTTTCTGTGGGGTACTGCTGGGACCTCCTTCTTAAAAAATCAGTCACGTACGAATCAGAACCTAACAGAGCGATTTTCTTTTTCTCTTCATCCGTTGTTGCCTCTGCTAGTGCCGCAAATTTTTCCATGTCGGACAACCATCTTCTGAATTTTTTTTTTCCATCGAACGGCTGAACAATGGATCTAACCTGTGTGAATTTCGCGTAGTTGTCATTTTTCTGTAGGGTTTCAGTAATTTGCCGTAGCGCTATCAGTGTTGGTCCTTCTATATTTTGTCTGTCCTGGGGCTGCAGTGGTTGTGCTTGAGCGAATCTGTTTTCCTGTTGCTGCTGCCGTTCTACCCCAAGTTGCTGGAAGTTTTCCATTAATTGATCCATCTTCGCTATTTTCTGTTTGACTTATAGTGGTGGTTTTTTTTTGCTTTTTAAAGAGAAGTGGTCACGGCATCATATTACCATATGTGTGGCAGTGCCGGGGTATGCAGGGTTTTCAGTTTAATTTATAGAGAGTAGGTTTGGTTAACTAGCCTTGACCGCTAGAGATATTTTTTCCTCTCCTTTGTAAGATTGGGTCACCAGGTTCGATTTTCTTCTCTTAGGTGTTGATGTAGCAAATTTAATTGAGATGGATAGATTTCTTAGCTTAATCTCAAACTGTAGAAATTCACCTTTTCAACAGCGTTCTATTTCATGCAAATCTTTTAATATCTTTCAGCATGAAGTCAAATTTCAACAAAAGTCAGGAATTCAGAACATTTTTACAATAATAATAACAATAAAGTTCTAACATATCATCAGATGCTTTCACCGATGCAAAAATCCCTTTTGCATCTTTATCTCATAGGCCTACATGTGACGTATGAAAATCGGACCTCTCTTTCTTTAATCCTTCAGTCCCCCTTTTCTCTCTTACAACTAAACAACTCGAGTCATTCCCACGATTGCTGGTTTGGTATGCCATAAGTTATCTGGACATTCGCCCTTCTGTTGTCTTCTCTCGCGGAGGTATCTCTTACTGACATTCCCACAGAAAGGCAGACCCCCGGAGATCAGGTTACAAGGTCAAGAGCCGAGATCAGCAACCTCTGTTTAACACCTGATAATAGAATGGACGAAGAAATTCGCAGGTGCGTTTGCCAGTCATGGGAACATGGGCCGATTCAGTATATTAACGCAGTTTTAGAAAAATTCATCATCAGTCTGGCCCCAGGAATTGGTGATATCTGCTAGCGCGAATCTTGGAGTTTTATATATAAAGAATTTCTGAGATTCACGGAGAGTGTCATTTTCCTAGTGTGGCGGTAATCTATATATATTAGAATTTTGAGTGTCTTAACGTGTTAATGTTTTCACTGGGATTTCTGTGTTTATTAAATAAGCATATTAAATAGTTCCAGCTGTAATAAGTAAATTTAATTTCTTGCTATTCCCCCAGTAAGAGACGCTTTAAATTAATTAATATACGCTAGGCGACTGATAATTAGAGATAAATATACTTTTATTCATCATCCGTAATTTTGTGAATTACTAGAGTTTTGTGGGTTTTAAATATAATTTAATACCGGAGTGATCTAGAGGTCTTACCTAACGAGTGTAGAATATAATAATGATATCATTGTTAAAATGTTTGTTTTTTCTACATCTAGGCAATCAACCCTGCGATCTAGCGGTCTGAATAGCTCCAGAAACATTCTTAAAATATTATTGGGTCCTAGATTTGGACCCGTGCGGTTCTCTTGTGGTTTTCTTACAGAGAGAAAGTCCCCACATATAAACATTTTAAAGAATATAAATATCAGAACTGGACAAGAAATTACCCAGATTTGTTCACAGCAAATCTGATCCGCCTGTGGTGGCCAAATATCTATATATAAACATTGTTTCCAGAAATATTGACTATCGTAGTTTTTTTCTTTTCTCAAGTGGATTTATCCAGAACAAAGGAATATTTGGGTCCATAACCGGCACCCAAACCCCAGAGTGAGAGATAAAAACAGATAGGAGATCCTTTGCTTATCCTTATTGGTTTTCTAACAATGTACCCACCAGACATTTTCCTTAAATATCGGTTATCTGTGTGCTGCCCATGGTGAACATTTTTGATCGCAATATATATTTACCTGCATTACCTGACGTGAACTTTTTGACACATAATATTAGCATTATTTAAGCGGACGTTCCCCATTAGGAAAAATTAATCATTCTTGGAGGAACTGGGGTCCCTTGGATAGCACCACCCTGAAATATGTCAAAGATACACAGATGTGTTAAAGAGTAGTAGGTAAGTGTGATTGGTGATTGCTTGTGGCCACAGACCGACAGACTGTAAGAAAGAGAAATGAATATTTCATATTTTGTATAATCATTATACTCACTTCAGTCTTTTCGGGTTCGCAAATACTGTTATATCATTTTTCTTGTCTTCTTTGTTTCAGGATAGATTAACTAGAGACTTGGTTCTTTTACTTTATCGTCTATCCCTATATATATATTATTATTAACTGTAATCTTTTGGGTTAATTACCTCTGTCAGGATCTACTTTGGGATTCCTTTACAGTAGAGGAGAGCCTATTGGGTTAATACATTTTCTTGCATTTTTTATGTCTGTAAACTATACCTTCTGATAGATAATATTGTTGTATGTGATTTCTTTAAGATAATAAACATAATAAACCTAAGTTATCGTGTTGGTCAAACCCCTGCCCATTATATGTTATCCATAGCTTGGTTCATGTCTGTACGTATTATGTCACAGAATTGTGTATATGTAAGTGAAGTGTAACTGATATATATGTACCAGGAGAGAAAGGGAGTCTAGTTAAATATTGTCGTGAGATAGGCTGGGGTTAGAGCAATTACTCAACCCAGAGACTGTCCTTTCTCTTACACTCTCACCCCCTTGTGAAAAATAAAGCTATTTCTTACCCCTTATTCTCACATAGTTTACCATTATCACCTCTGCTCAGACGGGACCTTAAACATCTTCAACCTATCTCAATAAAATTTACGACATAAATGGTTGGCTCGTCGTGGGATTAAGATCCAAGTTTGAGTCTAGATAAATGTCTAAAGTCTGATACTGAATCAGAAGTTTCATCTAGATAGAGTGTGTTGTGAGTTTGTCTTGTGATTTAAGGAATAAATAATTACCCCCTAGACAACGCTCCTAGTTACTGGGTGTTTGACCATACACACATATAGGATTTGTTTCTTTCCACAGCAATAGTTACGGGAAACTTGTTTTGATAATAATCTTTGTTGAATATATGATATTTGGTAATTTTGTAACAGACCGCTATTTCGCGTGATTGTTTAACAATCACTAGGGTTTTTTTTTTGAAGCAGCAGAGTTGAGCTAAGCAAAGGACGGCTTGTTCTGACTTTTAGTCAAGTTAATAACGTCCCTTCTCTTAACTGACTTCAGTGGGCGAGTTTTGGGGTGGAGTTTAATTTTTTTAAGGAAATTTTTTCTTTCTCCTTAAATTGTTTTTTTTTTAATAAAAATATTTTTCTCCACCGTTAGTAATAGTAGTTTTTCCAGGTTATCTGATCTACCACTTTTGGATTAAGTCGTCTGTATTAGGAGCCTAAGTGCCAGAGATAACAGCGATAGATTAGTAAACTGATAACAGGAGGAGATATCTCAGGGTAAATAATAACATCTTTGTTGGTTTTTCTCGTAAGAACTAAGGATATAGTTTTTCTCCTTCTTTCCTTCTTTTTTCCTCGGGTGAGTGGCATTCAGTTCTCTAACATGGCTGAGCGTGTAAAACTTAGGACTATGCTGAGAGAGGAAGCAAGGGAGACAGGACTGCAAGGAGAGGAAGTGACTGCGTTCGTCAACACAGAACTTGACCGATATGACGCGGAGCAGAAAGTAGCAGAAGTTAGAGAGAAGGAAGATAAAGCGGATAGGAAAGAAGCGGAAGAGCGTCAATCTCTATTAGAGCAGAAGAAAATTGAGGCAGAGATGGAAGCTCGCAGGGCAAACGAAAGAGAGAAGGAGAGACAATACGAGGAACGAGAGAAGGAGAGACAGCACGAGTTGGCGCTTAAAGCTCTAGAAGTCCAAAGTCGTGGGGCTGCCTCTACTTCCAGCAATGGAGAGCCGTCATCTCCCCATTCATCGTTAACTGATCACTCCAGCACTCATTCTCCCCAACTCACAGCTATGTCTTTCGCCCTGGAACCCTTCCCAAGCCCCAATGAGAAAATTGACTCGTTTCTAGAAAAATTTGAGAGAATGGCAAATCTGTATGGGTTAGAGAGTTCCCGGTGGTGCCTAAAGCTTTCACAGGCTTTGAAAGGTAGTGCTTATGAAGTCTACATGAAACTGGGAAGCAGTCAAGACAACTACGACATGCTAAAGAAGGCTTTACTGGAGCGTTTCGAAATGAACGCTCGCAAGTTTCTGCAAATGTTCAGAAACAGCAGAAAGGAGAGCACTGAAACATTTCAGCAGTTTTCTTCACGGCTGAAGGGATATTTGACAAAGTGCATGGAGCTTTCCGAGCTCCCTCTCACCTACGAAGGTCTTGAGGAGTTCGTTCTTATAGAACAAATAAAAAACTACTTTGTCAAGTGAAACCCGTAGATTCCTGGCTGAACAAGGCGCAGTCAAGTTAGATGACATTCTCAGTAAGTCTGAACGGTACATAAATGCTATGGCCGAGCTTCCCAGCACCAAACGCAAACCGACAGATGAGCCTGCTCGAAAAAATAATCTAGAGCAGTCTTCCCATTCTTCCCATCACCATAACCAACGAGAAGCCGTACCCCAACATCTTCCACAGGAAAAATCGAAATTCTTCAAAACCAGATATCCCACCCACCACAATCCTGATCAACCCCACCGTCCTACGTGGCAGCGCGGCCAGAAAGGACAGGGTGACAAAGGGAAAACCCCTGCGCACGGGACATCTGATCAGGGCAAGCACACCGGGCCAAATCGCATCGGATGCTTGCAAACAGCCTCGCAAGGAAGAATCAATGTCAGTGATTCTCAACCTGAGGGGGAGAGGCCCTCAACGCGAGGAACTGTTATTTTAAACGGGACTTCAACATCTTGTCTTTTTGACACGGGTTTATCCTTTGACTGTATAGTCGCAAGGCACCTGGTCAAACCCGGTCAAGAGACAGAAGACACCGTCAAACTTAGTGGAGTTTTCAAGAGTGATGCACCCAGGACGCTTCCTATTGCACTGGTAGAAATACACTCTGATTTTGTCAGAGGTGTTATTAAAGCGGCCATTATGGATGATCCTATCTACCCAGTTATCCTGGGGTGTAGATATGTGTTTATTGGGAGACCAAAGGAGCCGATTGTGGCAGCAGTAACCACAAGAGGGCAAGCCCAGAAGGAACGGGAGCCTGCGCCAAATTTGTTACCTATGGAACTAAAGGAGGCGCAACAAAAGGACCCTACCTTGGAGCCCTGCTTTAGGAAACTGCCCATGGCTAAGGACCCCAGACACAACGGAGACATCTTCTCTAAGGATGGTGTACTGTATCGCAGAACGGGCAAACCTGATCAAGGGCATAACCAGCTCCTAGTACCGAAACAGTACAGAAACCAAATCTTAGAAATGGGGCACTCTCTTCCCTTTAGCGGACATATGGGACAAAACGCCACTATTCAGCGAATAAAAACCCACTATTGGTGGCCAGGAATGAACTCTGACATTATCAGGTATGTGAAATCCTGCGCCCAGTGCCAACGGGTAGCACCCAAGCACTTGACACCCCCAGTACCCATGGGGCAAATGCCAATTGTGGGGACTCCATTTGAACGGGTTGCTGTCGACATCATTGGACCCCTGGAAAGGACCAAAAGAAGGAACAGGTTCATCCTGACCTTAGTCGACACATGCACTATGTGGGCAGAAGCTATACCGCTAACATGCACGGATTCCAAGCATGTCGCAGAAGCCCTCGTGCAAATCTTTACACGGTTGGGATTCCCTCAACAAGTTTTGACGGATAACGGATCCCAATTCCGTAGCCTGTTAATGGAGGAGATCTTTAAGATCTTGAGGGCCAAACACATTCACACAAGCCCCTACCATCCGGCCGGAAATGGGCTTGTGGAGCGCTTCAATGGCAGCCTCACCATGATGTTACGTAAGCTGGGACAAGAGAAACCTGAAGATTGGGACCTTTTCATTCCTGCAGCCTTATTCGCCTACAGGGAGGTTCCCCAGGCATCTACAGGATTTCCACCAGCTACACTTTTATTCGGCAGACCTATTAAGGGGCCGCTAGAAGCCTTACTTCGGTCCCTGACAGACCATAAGGCTGACGAGACAGTCGTCTCAGCAAGCAAATATGTATCAGAGCTCAAGGAAAGGTTACAACTAGGATGGGACCTAGCAACAACCAACCTTAAGAAAGCACTCGCAAAGCACGCTCAACGATACAATAAAGCAGCGAAAGAGAGAGAACTCCAACCAGGGGATAAAGTTTTGTTGCTACTTCCAACCGGAAACAACAAACTTCGCATCGGATGGCAAGGGCCGTTTACCGTCCTTAAAAAGATCTCCCGCACTAACTACAAGATCTCTATTAAAGGAAAGGAGAAGGTCTACCACGTAAATCTGCTAAAGAAATACTTGGAAAGACCGGTGCCGTCCTCCGAACATCTCCTGGCGGTCGCCATAGCGACGGAAGATGAGGAAGATGACGATAGTTGCATGGAGTATCCATTGCAACAAACGGAATCTTTCAAAGATGTCAAATTCGGCGAAAATCTCTCGGAAGCACAACAGACAGAAACCAGGGCGCTACTGAAACAGTACACTGCAGTCTTGACGGATGTACCTGGTCGAACAAATCTCATAGAATTCGATATGAAACTGACCAACGAAACCCCTGTTCGAACCAGAGTTTACCCCATTCCGTACGCTAAAGCTGATGCACTACGCGGAGAGATAGACAAGCTGCGTCAAGCAGAAATTATCAGTGAGTCTACCTCTCCTTATAGTTTGAGTGTAGTACTGTTACAGAAGCCCAATAAGGAAGTTCGGCTGTGCATAGATTACCGTTTACTTAACACAGTAACGGAATTCCAGCCCGAACCTCTACAGAGCGCTTCTGAGCTGTTCACTAAGCTTAGCAAGGCAAGAATTTTCTCAAAGATTGACTTGCGTAAAGGTTACTACCAAATACCAGTCAAGGAGGAAGTTAAGCCTTTGTTAGCTTTTAGCACCAGTGAAGGACACTACACTTTCAACGTAATGCCGTTCGGATTGCACAACGCACCAGGAGTCTTCACCAGAATGATGAGGAAGCTTTTAGAACCCTTGCAAAGTCCCCATATCCATAATTTCATGGATGACATATTAATTGCATCGGAAAACTATGATGAACATATTGCTACGGTTGCTATGCTCTTCAGGCGACTACAGGAAACTGGTCTCACAGCCAGACCTAGCAAATGTCTCATCGGATTTCAAAAGCTAGACTTCCTAGGACATACCATTTCTCAAGGCTGCATGTGGCCAGTTACCAAGAACATTGAGAAAATAGTTGCAGCAAAAAGACCCTGAACGAAGAAAGACACCCGTTCTTTTCTATCACTGTGTGCTTACTATCAGAAATTTATCAAGAATTTCAACGGGCTAACGGCACCCCTTACTGACCTTACAAAAAAAGGGCGCCCGGACAAGGTTATTTGGGATTCGAAGTGCGAACAAGCTTACGTCACTTTAAAAGGTCAATTGTCTGAATACCCCATTTTGAGACTACCTGACCTCAAGAAACCTTTTATATTGCGGGTCGACGCTTCGGGTCAGGGCATCGGGTCAACCCTGCTCCAAGCAGATGACACCGATCCGAATCTGTTATTTCCAGTTGCGTATGGCAGCCGTAAACTGAATGCTGCAGAACGTAACTATTCCACCGTCGAAAGAGAGTGTCTAGCACTTGTTCATGGCATAAGGAAATACCATGAATATCTTTACGGAGTAACATTCACGGTGCAAACAGACCACGCTCCTTTAGCTTTTCTTGGGGCGAATAAGGAATTCAACGCGAGGATCATGCGCTGGGCCTTGCTACTAAGCGTGTACTCTTTCAAAGTGGAATACATTCCGGGAAAACAGAACGTGGGAGCAGATTTTATGAGTAGAAATTGGAGCATGGAAGAGGAGGTGGAAAGCAAAAACAACAATCACCTGCAAGTTACTGATCAAGAGAGCTCCATTGTCATAAATGAAACATGAAATGGTTTCATGTCTTTAAGAGGGGACGACTGTGACGTATGAAAATCGGACCTCTCTTTCTTTAATCCTTCAGTCCCCCTTTTCTCTCTTACAACTAAACAACTCGAGTCATTCCCACGATTGCTGGTTTGGTATGCCATAAGTTATCTGGACATTCGCCCTTCTGTTGTCTTCTCTCGCGGAGGTATCTCTTACTGACATTCCCACAGAAAGGCAGACCCCCGGAGATCAGGTTACAAGGTCAAGAGCCGAGATCAGCAACCTCTGTTTAACACCTGATAATAGAATGGACGAAGAAATTCGCAGGTGCGTTTGCCAGTCATGGGAACATGGGCCGATTCAGTATATTAACGCAGTTTTAGAAAAATTCATCATCAGTCTGGCCCCAGGAATTGGTGATATCTGCTAGCGCGAATCTTGGAGTTTTATATATAAAGAATTTCTGAGATTCACGGAGAGTGTCATTTTCCTAGTGTGGCGGTAATCTATATATATTAGAATTTTGAGTGTCTTAACGTGTTAATGTTTTCACTGGGATTTCTGTGTTTATTAAATAAGCATATTAAATAGTTCCAGCTGTAATAAGTAAATTTAATTTCTTGCTATTCCCCCAGTAAGAGACGCTTTAAATTAATTAATATACGCTAGGCGACTGATAATTAGAGATAAATATACTTTTATTCATCATCCGTAATTTTGTGAATTACTAGAGTTTTGTGGGTTTTAAATATAATTTAATACCGGAGTGATCTAGAGGTCTTACCTAACGAGTGTAGAATATAATAATGATATCATTGTTAAAATGTTTGTTTTTTTCTACATCTAGGCGATCAACCCTGCGATCTAGCGGTCTGAATAGCTCCAGAAACATTCTTAAAATATTATTGGGTCCTAGATTTGGACCCGTGCGGTTCTCTTGTGGTTTTCTTACAGAGAGAAAGTCCCCACATATAAACATTTTAAAGAATATAAATATCAGAACTGGACAAGAAATTACCCAGATTTGTTCACAGCAAATCTGATCCGCCTGTGGTGGCCAAATATCTATATATAAACATTGTTTCCAGAAATATTGACTATCGTAGTTTTTTTCTTTTCTCAAGTGGATTTATCCAGAACAAAGGAATATTTGGGTCCATAACCGGCACCCAAACCCCAGAGTGAGAGATAAAAACAGATAGGAGATCCTTTGCTTATCCTTATTGGTTTTCTAACAGTGTACCCACCAGACATTTTCCTTAAATATCGGTTATCTGTGTGCTGCCCATGGTGAACATTTTTGATCGCAATATATATTTACCTGCATTACCTGACGTGAACTTTTTGACACATAATATTAGCATTATTTAAGCGGACGTTCCCCATTAGGAAAAATTAATCATTCTTGGAGGAACTGGGGTCCCTTGGATAGCACCACCCTGAAATATGTCAAAGATACACAGATGTGTTAAAGAGTAGTAGGTAAGTGTGATTGGTGATTGCTTGTGGCCACAGACCGACAGACTGTAAGAAAGAGAAATGAATATTTCATATTTTGTATAATCATTATACTCACTTCAGTCTTTTCGGATTCGCAAATACTGTTATATCATTTTTCTTGTCTTCTTTGTTTCAGGATAGATTAACTAGAGACTTGGTTCTTTTACTTTATCGTCTATCCCTATATATATATTATTATTAACTGTAATCTTTTGGGTTAATTACCTCTGTCAGGATCTACTTTGGGATTCCTTTACAGTAGAGGAGAGCCTATTGGGTTAATACATTTTCTTGCATTTTTTATGTCTGTAAACTATACCTTCTGATAGATAATATTGTTGTATGTGATTTCTTTAAGATAATAAACATAATAAACCTAAGTTATCGTGTTGGTCAAACCCCTGCCCATTATATGTTATCCATAGCTTGGTTCATGTCTGTACGTATTATGTCACAGAATTGTGTATATGTAAGTGAAGTGTAACTGATATATATGTACCAGGAGAGAAAGGGAGTCTAGTTAAATATTGTCGTGAGATAGGCTGGGGTTAGAGCAATTACTCAACCCAGAGACTGTCCTTTCTCTTACACTCTCACCCCCTTGTGAAAAATAAAGCTATTTCTTACCCCTTATTCTCACATAGTTTACCATTATCACCTCTGCTCAGACGGGACCTTAAACATCTTCAACCTATCTCAATAAAATTTACGACACTACTCAATTTGTCAAATATGGCGAACTTTTTCTTTCCACCGTGTTCCTTCCTTTAGGTTAACGTTTTATTTTAGGTTCGACGACATATTCTCATCCCTTCAGATTAGTCCTTGATTTCTTTATCATCATAAGTATTCCTTGAGTTAAATATTTTCCAACACAAGGGTATTTTCTGCTCAGCATGGTTTGAGGTGTAAGACTAGTTTTGCAAATTGACTCAATCCTCGAACCTAGTTCTGCTGCAACTAGAGTTGGAAGCTCTATTCAGAATATACGTTGAATGATAGTCACTACTTACGCAAGTAAGGAATATAAAACCACTCAATGTCCTGAAATACACATTTTATAATAAATGTTGAAGTTGATTTCCTCAGACTAAGGAATATGTAGAGCTGGACCAGACACGTCCTCTTCAGTTTCGCTCCTTCATTCTAACTGCCAGATGGCGTCGTTGTTCTATATTCCCCGGGGTAAATCTGAGCTATCCGATTGGTCAGTGGAAATCACCCAACTATTAGAAATAGCGTGTAGAAGCGACTCTGCCCTAAATATGTGACACTATAATTTATTATTTTCTGTTTCTCATAAAATATAAAATTATGGGGTGGTCTGTGCTTCCTCCGTCTTGTTAGAGTATAGTCTGTTTTCTGAATAAAGCACGGTATACACGGCTACAGTGCTTTATTTACCTTCATTCTCCCAACAACAACATAAGATGAGCTTTATTTACCTTTATTCCCCCAACAACAGCATAAGATAAGCTTTGTTTACCATCATTCTCCTGACAATAAATTAAATTGCCTTCAATCCGAACCACTTCCATCATCTGATGTCAACAAATCTAGGCTGTCAATCAGATTGACAATCTTCATCACGCAAAACAACTCCTGACAGAGACCACAATTATCACACTATCCCTCTGACTCAGCCCTCCCTCTTTTTCCCGCAGGGGGACCATTGCAGTTATATTCCCGTACCCCAGAAGTGTTAAAAAAAGGATAGGATGGATAGATTTATACTTGTAATTTGTATTAATAGACGTTCATTAAACATTTACATTATTATTATACTTTTTCTAACCACCATATAAAAATCATTTTTCTTCTTATATGCTAAGTGACTATCCTGTGCCATTCCCAATGCCTGTCTATGCCGCACATCTGTGGACTTACATTCTTGTACTTATTCTAATATTGTATTTACTGTTGTTCATATCTGCTGCCCCTTGTAGTTCACAGGGGTCTCTGGGGAGACAAAGATAAAATAGGGCTGCTGCATTTGGAATATTGCGATTAATATAAGGTTGTGTATGGGGCCTGGCAACCTAGCCATCTAAAACATATTGCTACAGAAACAACCATTCCATGAGCACTTGAATTATTTGGTACAGCTTTCTTAGAAGAGGATGTGATGGTATTGTCTTCCCTGCAATAGTGGTCTAACAATGGCCAAAGTTAGAGTATAAAAATGAGGGTCTCCAAAGGTATCAATCTTCGTTCAAGATTACTCTTGGCAGAGATATAAATAGATGAATGAGGCTTCTACTTAAGGGAGCCTCACACGATTTTAAAGAAAAGCAAGCATACCAACTGGGATCGTCTAAGGTGTCATGAACATGTTATTCTCACGCCCCTTCATATTTTCCGAACTCACAGCTGAAGGTGATTAAGAAAACTATTACTTTAATAGCTCTATATGTTTATGTAATTAAAACAATATGAGTCTTACTGGTGCAGATATACAGTTCACTCAATAGTGATTAATCCTTTATAGATTTAAAGTTATAGATAAACAGGTTTGATAATCACTTATAGTTTAACCAAATTAAAATAGAGTTGTTTATACAAAATGAGACACTGATATTTTCCTCATTGGTAGATCTAAATTGTAGGTTGTCCGAAACTGTTTAAACGATGATGTCCCCAGATGTCAGGATACTGTATAAGATATATGATGATGGGGGGGGGGGGGGGTGCCGTGTGTAGATGATGATCAACAACGCTAGGGGTATGCAGTAACACAAACGCCACTGGCTACAGTTCCATAACATTTATTTAACATTCACATACGTGTCCTGGATCTAAAATACCTCGTCATACAACACTGACCTCATACTTAGGCTAACGCTGCCTGTAGGACATAATAAACTACAGTATTCATACTCTGTCTCTCCGAACACACAATAACAGTGAACAGAATGTCCTTGGTGCGGTATACACTCTTCGCACACAATAATCCCTCAAACACTCTACGTGCGGAAAAACACCATCGCACTAATAAATCACCATCCAGGTGTATATCACTTATTATCAGTGATTGGCGGCATGAACATCGCCATATAGATTCACAGAACCTCCTCTCCAGGCGGGACAATACACTTCGCCTAAACTTTATCTATTATAGTTAAAGGCGGGAAACGCGTCGCCTTGCTCCTCCGTAGCTTCAAGGTGGAAAGTCGTCACCTTATAATGTTCTCCATGAACAAATATTTATGGCTCCAACAGGAGCGCCTCCAGGCGAGAAAATCATCGCCTTTCAGAAATAAATGGATAGGATCTATCACAGCATAAATATCATAATCACAACTATGGATCCTCTCAGTCACAAATACGAGCTTTCAGCTCGGCTTCCGAACACAGACTCGCGCGCCCAGCTCGGCTGCCAAACAGAATAATTGAGTCACACCAGACTTGTATTCACTACATGCTTTCTCCCAACGCATGCACAAGTCACACCATGTTGACATAAAGTCAGACATGAACTCAATACCTGAGTTACACTTAACCAAGTGTTAAAAACAGTTCAGTGACCCTTAACACCAATCACTATCATCATTCATACTCATGAAAATGTTCTGTGACATAGGTGGATATTTTTAAAAAAAAATTGTAATTGTCTATTGGCTGCGATATTGTGGTACTGAGCTGCGAGTATGGGAACTGTTGGCGTCTGTCTCAGTCACTGTTGGTTCCCACGATGTCTTGGAATGGTCCGTCTCTTCAATGGTCAAATCCGGTGGGTGTAGCACCTCATGCAGTAAGGTTGGGGTATCTGCAACGGTTGTCAAACGTCTTCAAGACCCGTCTGATGTTGGTGTCTAGCGTTGGCTGCTGGCAACTTGTACCACAAACTAAGAGGGAAACAAATGCCTCTTTTGATTATTGGGTCTCCTGATATAAGCATCAGGCGACCTCCGCTTCCATCCACGCTTCCATCTTCCTGAGAAATGTTTCCATTCCTGAGTTTTAATTTTAACGCCAGTGAGTCTTATGCCTCTTGTCTCGATTTCTTTTCTTACTAGCAATAAACTGGGTTATGAGAACATCGACAACACACAACAGAAATGGAACTCAGTGGACTCTGACTAAGCAGTTGGATGATCTGTATTTTGCTGATGACTTGGCTCTTCTGTCCCATAACCGTAATCAGATGCAGGACAAATTGAAAACACTCGATGAAAGGACACAGCAATTGGGTCTCAAAATACACAGGGAAAAGACAAAAATAATGAGAATAAATGCAGGTAATGATAACAGGGTTGAACTTGAAGAAACACCACTACAAGATGTAGAATCGTACACATATCTTGGCAGCAATAAAGACAAAGTTGGAGGGACAGACAGTGATGTCAAAATAAGAATACAAAAAGCAAGAGGAACTTTCATTGCATTGGGAAATATATGGAGATCAAGAGGAATCGGATCCAACACGAAAATAAAAATCTTCAACTCAAATGTAAAGTCAGTACTATTATATGGCTCTGAGACACGGAGAACAACAAAGATAACAACCAAAAAGCTACAGACTTTCATAAATGGGTGCTTGCGTAGGATAAAAGAATTAAAATGGTATGACAAGGTTACCAACGTGGAACTGATGACAAGAACCATACAAGTACCAATGGAACAAGAGACGAGAAGAAGACGATGGCGATGGATAGGACACACACTGAGGAAACTTGTTGATAGCATTACAAGGCATTCCTTGTTCTGGAACCCCCAGGGCAAGAGAGGCAGAGGTAGACCAAGAAGCACATGGAGAAGAGAGCTGGAAGCGAGATGAAAATAATCAGGAGAACGTGTAAAGAACTTGTGATGATGGCACGTGACAGGAGGACCTTGCATGTGTTTGTTGAAGGCCTATGCTCCTTTGGGGGCGGAGGGTTATGATGAATATGATGATGATGAGTGTTACGAACGTGCTTTTCGACAGCGGAAGACGAAAACATATACATATGAAACTTCCTAAAGTGCTAGTTTACTTAATAGTTACACCATAATATCATCATCCACTCCCGGCTCGCTATGGAGCCTGGTGCGATCTCTGCTGTTGATCCCTTGTGCGGAAACCTGCATGAAACAGTCTTCAGCTCTTGCAGTGGTGGTTCGTGTGTAAGGTTATTTGCAGTGATGAGATTGCCAGCCTCATATGCAACTGCATATCCACAAGCTAATTATGCATGTCAAAATGCAAATATAAAATGATAAAGTGTACATATTACAACTTACCCCGATATCGGGCGAAGTAACAGACAGGCTTGATACGCAAAATGGCCTTAATTTACTGCAACTAGTTTAAGATGCAGTTATCCCTCAGATAGATGAAGTTACAGTATACTGAATCCT
This sequence comes from Oreohelix idahoensis, assembly GCA_024509875.1. Classification (NCBI taxonomy): domain Eukaryota; kingdom Metazoa; phylum Mollusca; class Gastropoda; order Stylommatophora; family Oreohelicidae; genus Oreohelix; species Oreohelix idahoensis. Next base: position 637,075 of record JAMPIV010006736.1, read on the forward strand.
TCTACTATTTCCACTTGAGAAGGGTCCTAAGATTTCAGTATAATTCCAGCTGCTGCTCCTAATCATTGTCGTACGGTAGGTTAAGTGGTTTATTGGGCCCAGTCTAAGTAAAGAGTAAAGGTTGACAGATACACGAGAATGTATAGAAAATAGATTTCACAGGTGGTAGGTTGAGGGGAAGATATGTCTCTGGAGTGAGCAGGTTTCTCTCATCCAGCCTATCCATACAACAATGCTTTATTATAAGACAGTCTCCCCCCCCCTGTCTAATGAAAGAATAGGTTACTCTACACACACACAACAATATGTGACAACAATGACACACAAACGTAAAAAACTAAGGATAAATTGGGTATGTGTCAGACCAACACGCAAAGTTAAGTTTCTTTGTAGTTTATTACCACTAAAACTTGACAACACCAATTATCTAAAAGATAACAAGAAATCATTTACATACATAGGAAATAAAGAAGAGAGGTGCGTCTTCCCCGTATGGAGAGAAAAACCCAAAATTATTTACCCAAAGGGTGAAGGTTAGCACTAGGTTACAGAATAAAACAATATTGGTACACTATAAGACCAAGTAAAGTAAACAACATTTAGACAATCAGATTTATGGATAATTCCCAGCAAAACAAGAAACTCATCACACACTCTCTCGCACAGTGGCCACTTCTCACACTCTTACCTAATTGGCTCCTATAGTAGGTCTGTGGTATCCCTTGGTAACAGAATTATTCTATGAACATGATTCCTATTTCACTATGATTACAATGTCACCCCCAACTGTCGACAATCCAAATTGGCCCCAGTTCATACCACAAAAGAACTAGTGGGGTGAACGCCGAATCTGGTGCTTCTATCTGGATATATGTGTTCCTACCAATAGTTGTAAATGTGAGAATCCTTGAGGATTACCCTTTAGAGAGGGGAATATTTCCAGTATTGGGATACATCTGGTTGCTAAAAAAAATGTATTAAAAAATGATCATAATGGTTCTTCTATCGGCCAACTCTGTGTCAGAGCGCCGATTCTGCACAGTGTATAAAGATATGTATATATATAATCCACTTGAATACGACTGTCAGGAGTCGGGGAACAATAATAATGTTACATGTACACACCACTGCAGGCTGGTAAAAATGGTAATCTGGATTTTGTAAGTCCAGTATTTATATTTATTGTCATCCAATATCATCGGCGAGTGCACGCTTATAAATGAAATGGATAACGAACCAGAAAAGTAAAAGACTGCTGGTCGCCCTTGAGATCAGGTCTGCGAAAAATATAAGAGATCATTTGTGGGGAAAAATGCTACCATTCTATACAGATATCTCTATATATACCGACGGAGACAAGACGATCTCTCATCCTCTCTGTCAGTCCTGACTAAGTTCAAAAGACACACGGTGTTTCCCTTCGCCTACACGCTCGCAGACGTCGCTGGCCGCTAATCTGGGTCGGACCGAGTTTATGATAACTCACCCGCCTTTGCTCGCGGCTGGCGGTCAGCGTACGGTGTTAATTATTATTTAATTTTTCATACGCACCACCTACAACAATAATCGCCTGTCATTAAATAGCTTATTGTCGGTGTCTGTTCGTTTGCCGTATGACATTTAAAAATAATAGACGCTATAATAACAAATTACAAATGAAATATAAACATGTATTCTATACTCCCGCTATCAGTCGCCTAACGCCTATAAGGTCCGGTCTGCTTAACAGTCGAGTTTATCTCTCTCTCTCTCTCTCCGGTGGGAGTTTAAGTGTCGCTTCCGTCTACACTGTAAACAAAATTACCGTCTCGTCTCAGTGAGTTAGCGGTCGGGTGGTGAACTAACATTTTAATTGAATATCTAGTATGAAAATCGCTACGCGTTATTTTATTTAATAGGTCTTACTAGCGAGAAAAAATCTAAGAGAAGTATAAGTGTTTAAATGCTATCACCACTTTTAAATCCTTAGCACTATTTTCCTCTTACCAGAAAATTCAGAACGAAAGTCTCCACGAATCACTTATAAACACTTCCAACAAGAAAAATGGTTCTTGGACTGCGCGCTAGACTATTCAAATTCTGACTGACTTCTGATTTCGGGGTTAAGAAAACAGCAGTATATATCATTAGATTTCTTTGATCTCGAATGGTGTTAATTTCGCACTCCTGTGTGTGTGACGAAGATTCAGAAGCTAGAGCCCAAGATGAAAGGCTTACGATTCAGACTACCAGAGTCTCTAGTCTGAAGTTGTTGACCGACATCAAAGACTTTAGTTCTGCTAGCGGGTTTCTCTTTAGAATGCCCGCGTCTCGAGATCAAAGAGCACAGGAGAGTTCTAGAATTTCCAAGAGTAAAACTACAAAGGGTCTGTGCCGTCGCTCTCTCACGTGCTCTCTCTGTCAGGTAATATGATTGACAGATGAGCTCGCGTGAGTAGAACAAAGTAAACAAAGCGTGATTTGCTTCCTGTTATGACTGACAGGTCACTAAAATTGTAAACGCAGCGTTGTTTGGTGTTTAAAGAAAAGAAGGCGGGGACAAAATGGTACGTTGCAAAAATAGACAGTTGGTAAAATGCATGTTTAGCTAGCAAATCGGAGAGCAGCTATAAGGTTACAATAAGCTGTCAGATTACTGTAGGCTTTATTCCAGTACACGTCACAATCATGTGACCTGTCCTATAGGGTGTCCTGTTTAAGAGTTCTTATTCTAGCTATCTGTTATCTCTCCTTGACAAAGCTGGAATCAGTGAGGTAGTCTTACAAAGCGGTATGTTATAAGCGAAATTTTTGCCTAGACACCCATGTTTGAAGAAATCATGGGAAAGCATGGATTAGGTATGATGAACGAAGGGAAAATTGCTTAGTAATATACCAGAACAAATGAAGAGATGGACAGAACATTTTGAGGAACTTCTCAATAGAACAGCTCTAACTAATCCCTCAGACATGCAGCCAGCAGAAGAGGAGCTACTAATCAACTGTGAACGACCAAGTAGAGAAGAAATAGAGAAAGCCATAAAGCTTATGAAAGATGAAAAAGCAGCTGGTCCAGATGGAATTCCAGCAGAGGCCGTCATCACAGATATTGATTCCACTACAGAGATATTATACAAACTACTTGGCAAAGTCTGCGAGAGAGAGAGAGGAAATACCAAAAGAATGGAAGGAAGGTTATCTTGTCAAGTTGCCTAAAAAGTGAAATTTACAAGAGTGCATAAATTAAAGAGGAATATTGTAATTATCAGTGCCAGGAAAAGTATTAAACAGAATCATCCTTGAGAGATTAAAAGAGTCCACAGACAAGCAACTGAGAGATGAAAAAGCAGGTTTTCGACAAAACAGATCCTGTACAGACTAGATAGCCACATTGAGAATAATAGTTTAACAAAGTGTGGAATGGAATTCACCGCTATACGTCGGATTCGTGAACTATGAGAAGGCATTTGACAGTGTAGACAGAGAATCATTTTGGAAATTGATGAGGCATTATGGAGTTCCCATGAAGCTCATTAACTTAATAAAGAAGACCTATTAAGACATGACACACAGAGTTCTTCATGAAGGACAACTTACAGAACCGTTTAGGATTAGAACGGGAGACAGGGATGCCTCTTGTCTCCATTTCTTTTCTTACTAGCAATAGATTGGGTTATGAAAACATCGACATCACACAACAGAAATGGTATCCTGTGGAATCTGACTAAACAGCTTGATGATCTGGATTTTGCAGATGACTTGGCTCTTCTGTCCCATAACCATAATCAGATGCAGGAGGAAATGAAAATTCTCTATGAGAGGTCACAGCAAGTGGGCCTGAAAATACACAGGTAAAAGACAAAGATTATGAGAATAAATGCAAGAAATGAAAACAAAGTTGAACTTGAAGAAACACCACTAAAGGATGTAGAATCGTACACATATCTTAGCAGTAATATAGACAGAGTTGGAGGGACAGACAATGATATCAAAATAAGAATACAAAAAGCAAGAGGAGCTTTCAATGCATTTGGAAACATATGGAGAACAAGTGAAATCAAGTCCAAGACGAAAATAAGAATCTTCAACTCAAATGTGAAGTCAGTCCTATTGTATGGCTATGAGACATGGAGAGCAACAAAAACAACAACCACAAAGCTAGACGTTTATAAACGGGTGCTTACGAAGAACAGAAGGACTGAAATGGTATGACAAAGTCACAAATGTGGAATTGATGACAAGAACGAGACAAGTGCCAGTGGAACAAGAGTTGAGAAGAAGACGCTGGCGATGGATAAGGACACACATTGAGGAAACCTGTTGATAGCATTACAAGGCAGTCTTTGTGCTGGAATTCATAGGGAAAGAGAGGCAGAGGTAGACCAAAAACACAAGGAGATGAGAACTGGATACAGAGGTGAAAATGATGAGGAAAACATGGAAAGAACTTGAGCGGATGGCACAGGACATGAAGACTTGGTATGTGTTTGTTCAACGGCTGTGCTCCTCGGGGAGCTAAATGGTATTGATTGATTGACCCATGTTGCTTCATTTAGGAGATATCCAATCAGGAGCAGTCTATCTTAACATCTCTAATGCCAAACTAATTTCAAATAAGTGTCAGACTTTGGTAGAGGTACTCCCCCCTCCCACTATCCTCATGTAGAACAATACTACATGACAACATTAGATATTGCTCTTTACATGGTAGTTCCAAACTCCATGACCATATAAGGCCTTGAAACATCCGTTGTTACTTGTCATGTTTACAAACTCACTACTTCACAGATCTAACACTGATAATATCTTCCAAGATGTTACTTTCTTGTAGTTGATTATTACGACAATTTCAATCTGCCGGAAATATTACATCATTTTCGTGAATTCGTCTTTGACAAGATTGATATCTTCTGACGTCATAATGTAATCGGGCGTCTATTTGGTCACGTCGTGTTTGCGAACTGACACCTGTCTCTAAATACCATCTATTATTCATATTTGACATCTGAGACAAATCGTTAGTGCCAATTATCTGCAACCCATGTCTTCGTATCAATGGTTGCTATCTACCTTAGCCGACAACGTTTGGGTTTTCGCCCAATGCCATCTTGTGCAAAGACAATGCCAGCTTATCTTTCACTCTTCCATCCAATGTTGACAATACGAATGTCAACGTAATCTAACAAACACGGCGATCGGTCAGGTAAAACCAGGATGGTGAGTGACGAAGTAGGACAAGATATGATAAAATAACTGTTAACCATGATAGCGTAAACAATAAACAAGGTAAGAATTAGCAAGTAGAAGGAATGGTCGAGTAAAACTGCCGGTGAGGAGTAAAGACCAGAAAAAGAGAACGAACATTATTTGTCACAGGGGGCGAGTTGCACTGGTGGATTCATGCGCAGTAAGGAGCAAAAGACGAAATGAAATCTAATACATTTTAGTAGGAAGTGCTCTGTATTATTCTATTGCAGACAATCTACACACCAAGGTTCTTCAATCTTAAACTAACGTATTTCATTGTTAGAGTTTGAATAGAGTCTTATTGCCGTGAATCTTTTATTTAGTTGACATGCGCAGTGCAGTTCCCGGGGGGTCATTGAAGAGACAAACAAAGAACAGGCCCACTGCACCTTAGGCATGACCCTCGAGGCGACTAATATCAGGATTTGTAATGGGGCTGGCTAACTCATGACCCTCGAGGCCACTAATATCAGGATTTGTAATGGGGCTGGCTAACTCATGACCCTCGAGGCCACTTATATCAGGATTTGTAATGGGGCTGGCTAACTCATCATGTCAAACTCAGTGCCACAAAAATCACTGCTGCAATAGCATGAAGCTGTTTTGTGCAGGCTTCTTGCGAGACCAGCTGTATCTGTGGCTCCGTGCTCCGTAAGGACCGCAAAGGAAACTGGTGGTGATGGTAATAAATTACTTGGCATTTCTTGTTGGATCTTAATAACTTATATGCATGGCTTCTATCAGATTTTATCCCAGACCACTATACCAGTTACATGCACTATTTAGAAGTAGAAAAAACATTACACCAAACACTGGAAGTATGACAATGAGAATCTGAGCACCCACGAAGCTGTAAAATTAGATTAAATCTTCAATAAGAGCGTTTCATTGGCACAGTGGTTAGAGCATGTGTCTCTTGCAGCAAAGTTACTGGCTACCGGGTTGAAAACTTGCTGGCCTCACGTTCCAGTCTGCCCAGATACAACCTGACTCTGATCTTGAGTAAGAGAAAGCAGAGTCAGCGAGAAAAAGAAGTGATGACTTGATCTCATAATGCTGGACCTAGTGTGGTAATGTCACTAACACATCTCTAGCCTATAACTTCCCTACGGTAATATCTGGTATTGAAGTGCCTAACTTTCACACATCAGAGGTTGAACACGACATGTTTGTACAATTTTTCTTTTTCATCTCCTTGTCATTCCTGCTGTTGTCTGTCTTGCAGCGTCAAAGTACAATCTCCAACATCAGACATTTTCCATCGAGACGCAAACTCTGCGCTACATCATCCCTTTTTTTGGTTTCTATTGTATGAAGAGATAGACATGGACATTGAGAAAGAGAGATACAGAGGGAACGAACGAACGAACGAACGAACAAACTTTATTTTCGAAGGGTTAAGAATTGGGCGCAGGCCCATCTAACATTCCGCCCTTTCACTCTCATTTATCTTGCATATTATATCCTTTCATTCCGACATGTTACTTTAAGGATTAATATGGAGGCATGCAACATTATAAAGGTAATTTAACAGCGTGCGTTTACAGTATGCAGTCATAATCAAAATTAAGTAGTGTTAATTTAACAAAGATTATAATAAAATTTAATTTAATTTAATTTTTTTTTTTAATAATAAAATAAAATAAAAAAAATTTAAAAATACGTACAGAAAATTATGATTTCAAGCATAATCAGATTAGTTGGCATGGTATCAGAACTCATGAAGTATTTGACAGTCTGCTATTGAAGGAGGTGAGACTTGGTGTTATTTCTTTGCCCTCCTTAACCCAAGAGCAGAATCAGTAGGAGAGATAAATGAACATAACTTTATTTAAAAGGGTAAATAATTGGGACCCAGGTCTGTCCGACCATCCAGCTCTTTATCTTTCATTCTGTATCCCGACACTCACTCATGTGTTCATCAGCAATTAATCGGCATTTTTGAATGTGTCAGTAAACATCAATACACAAATTACATAAACATATTCTCGCTTATATCTGTACATTCTTGAGGGAAAATGAAATAATAATAATAATTTCTTACGCACTTCTGTAGCAGGACACATCTTCGAGCTGTAAAAATGTATATCTGCTCATTCGCATACACATCATCACATTTAAGCAAACAAAATACAATTACATATTTCAAAAGTACAGTGCTATGCAGGTACATTCTCACATACATTACATTATATAGCAATACTACGTGGATATAACACAAATTTTTCACATAGATGTAACTGTCTTTTTCTCTTGTTGAGGTGATCACTGGCCCAAGACAGTATACTTGTTGTTAGATGTGTAGTGCGAGCGTATGATGAACTGAGTGTGGGTGCGAATGAAGGCGCGAATGTGTTTAGGCTCGTATATATGAAGACCCTGCAACCCATACTCTCACATGCAGTAGTCAAGGATGCTTGGACACTGCAGGCATGTTTCAAGACATTTATTGACGAGAACACACATAGTATCAACAGGAACAGTCAGTGTAACAAGGTCATGCTGACCGGAAATCGATAGGTATACATTTGGCATTCAAAAAAGGTAAACATCAGAGTAGACGTGCATGGTCAATAGCAAAGTTCTTCAATAATGACAGTTCGTAGCGTCGCCCTTGGCATCTCTGACTAAACGCGTCAGATGCCTTAGTCACTTTGACACATAGGTGCAACTTGGCATTCCCCGCCAATTGCACATTATCAGGCTGTAGTATAATAGCCGAAAGCACAGGCCTCGTTCTGACGTCGGCTGTGTACTTCTGTTAAATAGGTTATCATCAACCCTGCAGTAATGCTTATTGTAGACATAAATCCCGCCAATCTGCGGTTCCCACAATATATCTTCGTCACTGGATTTCTGGACAATATAAAGACTAACAGTCTTGGATGGCTACCTCGAGCACAAATATATAAGTTCTGAAATATATAGGATCGGTGAGCTGCAGTTCACACTAGGTAATCCTTTTACATGTTCTGCCACCGAAAAGCGTAATAATGCATAAAGGTCGGTATTACCTGGAAAATGAATCCTCAGAACATAACAAGGAATTCTGTCGTCATCCCGACGCACAGAGATTCACTGGGGAAAACTGCCATAGCAGTTACTTCGAAGATTCTCCCCGAAAAAACAATGGACTCTTGGTCCCTTCAGAAAAACAGGACCTTCCCGGCTTGCCGGAAGTATAACTCTCTCCCGCTTAAAAAACCTTCCCATAGGCCTACGCCCGAACTGTCAACCTTTGACCCTAAAGGTCAAAACACAATGAATGAATAAACAAGGGAAGACAACCCCTAATCAACCTGACATCGCAGGTAAAGACACAATTATACTTATGATAAAACATAGGCAAATAACTTGACAGATGACTCCGTCGAAAATGACAGCAACATTACTACCACCCCCCTGTAAAAAAAAAATGAATTTTTTTTTTTTTTTAATATGTCCATGAGCAAGATAGCACCAGTATCACTTCTGTGCTCATGCAAAAACTGAACCTAATATCAGGTACAATAGACGCATAAATAAAGCGTCTGAAGAGAATACAAATCATCTCTCAACATAGGAGAAAAATATTTCCTTTAAGCCAAACAAACTAAGGGATACCATTCAAGAAACCTAAGTTGCTGGCAATACCAATCATATATCAAACATTACTAAATAATATAATCATAGCAATATACAAATGTCAATGCTATTTTAGCAACATATCACTGATGGATGGACAAAATGAAATTTGTTAAATTATCTAAACATCATCCAAATACATTTGTATTACAACATATTATGATATTAAGGACAGACCTAAGTCTGAAAGTATATCAGGAAAAACTAGGACACAAGATTTAACTGGAATCATGTGGGCATCTAGACAATATGTCCGCCATCACATTATCCGAACCACGGATAGCTCGCACCGTGAAATGGAAAGGCTGAAGAGCAATAGCATAACGAGTAGATCTCGAGCTCTTCAAATCCTTACTTTGCATAGCCGTAAGAGCTTTTTTTGGGTCGGTTTCCATAAAGAAATGCGCGCCCAGAAGGAACCTTTGTAGCTTAAGAATGGACCAAACCATAGCCAACAATTCACGGTCCAAAACCGAGTAATTCCTTTCTGCCGCATTTAGCTTCCTAGAAATATACATTACAGGATGCAGAGTTCCTGAATATTCCTGCATTAGTGCCGCTCCAATCCCAGTGGAAGAGGCATCACTACGAAGGACAAAAGTCTTATCAATCGTTGGTAGTCTTAAGATAGGATGAGATGAGAACAAATTCTTAACCTGATCCAATGAAGATTGGCATTCTTGGGACCAACGCACCATATTAGGAGAACCTTTTTTCAATAACGTTGAAAGTGGTGCCATAATGGAGGACAGATTCTCAATGAATCTTCCATAGAATTGTATCAATCCCAAGAGACTACGCACTTGCTTTTTCGTCTTCGGAACCGAGATATTTAATATCTTTGAAATGTTTTGGTCCTCTGTCTTCAACAGACCATGACCAACTCGATGACCTAGGAAGGAAATTTCACTAAACCCAACAAAAGCTTTAGAGGGTTTAGCAGTCAAACTATGCTCACGTAGAGTAGATAGCAATTCCTTTAGACCCAAATAGTGTTCTTCCCAAGTATCGCTGAAAAGACAGATGTCGTCTAAATATGCAATGACATCTGCACGATCTGATAGAATTCGTCGCATCATGCGCACGAAAGTCGCTGGGGCGTTCATAAGCCCGAAAGGCATAAAATTCCATTGAAACAGACCCCTAGGTGTCGAAAAAGCAGTGAGAGGTTTGGCGTGTTCCGTCAGTGGGACTTGCCAATAACCTTTCGACAAGTCTAGTTTAGTAAAGAATTTAGCTTTAGAAAGTCTAATAAGTAGATCATCTAATAACGGCATAGGTTCAGCATCGAACTTCGTAACTTGATTTAATTTGCGATAATCAACGCAAAGACGTATGTTATTGTCTTTCTTTCGAACAATAACTATCGACGAAGAATAAGCTGAAGTGGATGGTTCAATTATTTGTAGTTGAATCATTTCATCCAATTCTTTCTCGACTTGTGCTTGAAAATGAATAGGTATTGGGTATGGTCTTACTCTGATCGGATTACGATCAGTAAGTATGATGTCATGTTCTATGACATCTGTGTGTCCAGGAATGTCGGTAAGGACATCCTGATATGATTGTAACGTAGAGGATACTTGACGCTGTTCCTCAAAAGACAAGTTCGAAGAGATTGTAACGTCTCTCCACGATTCCGTTGAAGTAAGTGGAATCGCAGGAAGAGGTAAGTTCACGTCAGAAAAAATAGTTTCCTCATCCTGTATAACGGACAGGGATGAGATGTGACCATGTTGGACTGGAGAGTCGTCCGTCGCCTGGAAAATAGGCTGCAAATAGTCTGGACGTTCAATAAACTCTGTTAGCATATTTATATGGAAGGTTTTATGCCTTCCATCCACATCGACAATATAGTCGACATCGGAAATTTTTGAGACTATAGTGTATGGACCTTTCCATGAAATGAGAAGTCTATTCTCTCTTGAGGGCAGTAAGACATATGCTTTGTCTCCAGGACAAAGTTGACGTAGGCGTCTTTTCCTATTAGCAAATCGCCTAGCTTTTTCTTTCGCAAATTCGGAAGATGAAGTTGCTAACCTGCACGATTCGATAATCTTTTCTCTAAGAGCTATGACATATTCATATGACGATTGTGTATCATCGTCAATATTATCGGAAGTTATCAAATCGTGTAACAAGGACATCGGACCACGCGGTTGCGCGCCAAAGACAAGTTCGAAAGGAGAAAACCCTGTATGCTCGTTGGGAACCTCTCTATAGGCAAAGAGGACTGCAGGTAAAACCCTGTCCCAATCTTCAGGATGATCCTCCGTTATCTTGCCAAGTAAGTTCTTTAGTGTCCTGTTAAGACGTTCTACCAATCCATTGGACATTGGATGATAAATACTACTGAGAGACCTTTTAATGTCTAGCGTAGCCATTACCTGAGACATAACGTCCGAAATTAACTGAGTGCCGTGATCCGACAGTATTTCTCCGGGGAATCCCAGACGAGAAAATACGAGCCAAAGAGCATCAGCGATATCGACAGTTGATATGCTCTTCAGAGGAATAGCCTCTGGCCAACGCGTGCACATGTCCACGCAAGTGAGGATAAATTGGTGTCCTCTGGCTGACTTAATCTTGAACGGACCAATGATGTCTATAGCCATTTTCTGAAACGGCCGATCGGAATATCTGCAGCCTGAATAGGAGCAGCATGTCTCGGACCCCTAGACTTGACCTCTTGACAAATTTTGCAAGATCGGCAATAAATTCGGATGTCTTTATTCACGAATGGCCAAAAGAAGGACGCAAGGACTCTAGTTTTAGTTCTGGAAAAACCCATGTGTCCAGCACACTGAGAATCGTGTGCATGCCGAAGAATTAAGGCTCTCATACACTTAGGCACAAGAATTTGCGAGTGCATAGACTTGTCCGAGTGTTGTACCATTCGTACCAATATACCATTCTTCATAGTGATAATACGATTTGTGATTCGTATTTTGATTGGGATCCCCTTTCTTTGCAAGAAGGAAGAATTTCTTCAAAGAAGGATCCTCTTCTTGACGTTTAACAAACGAGTCATGGGAAATCACCAAGTGCTCGTCTTGGCTATCAACTTCATTACTATTATCAGATGAAGTTGGGGGATTAAGAGCTTGAGCTCTTGTCACCACTGCATTGACCGTTTGAATGTTTTTTTTCTTCCCAACTAGAAATTTTTTGCGGGGTGCATTCCTTAACCCCATGAATACGACCGATTATAAGATCCGCAATAGGATTAGGAAGAAGACATGCATGGACATCTCCTGTGAAGAAAGGAGTGTCAATCCTAATAATAGCAGTAGGATAGCTTTCCATAGTACCACCAAATGTAACACATTTGATTGTTTTTTTTCCAGTGGCACAGCAAGGATCTATCAGAGACTCCCTAACCCCGACGGTAGTACATCCCGAATCGAAAAGTACTGAGACTAGCCTATCATTTATTAGACCTTTATGTAAGATGAGAGATCCTCTCCCATCATGCGCAACTGTAGCAGGTAGAGCAGGAAGAGGGTGACCACAACTTAGCGTAGATACAGTCGATGAGTCAAACAATGTTAAGCATTGGGGGCATTCAGTTGCTCTCCCAAAATCGAAAGCACAACCAGTGATAGCCCTAGAGTTACCACTATCATTTACTGTATTACAGGCTCCATCAAACTCTTGTTGTGCAGAGTTTGCCTGTTGGAAAGGTCTTTTCTTGTTAAATCTAGGTCTGCCTCGATTATCATTTCCCCTGTAATTATTTCGACTATCATTTCCCCTGTAATTGTTATCATATTGCCTATTGTAATCATCATTCCGGTTTGAATCCCGGTTTCTAAATTCACCATCGTCATAATCTTGACGTCGAGAATGATTACCTCGAAAATTTGAATAGTTATTATTTGGATAGCCTTTGCGAAAGTGTCTCAAATTATTACCACTAAAATTACGAGAACTACCATCTTGTCTCCAATTCATAGACGAAGAACCATCATGTGTTGGATTACTCCGCTTCTGAGTGTAATTTTGATTACTTCCCCTATTCCAATTTTGTTGAGCACCCTGAAATTTTTTTTTGAAATTAGGGCCATATGGTGTTGCCGAAGCAGCTGGCAACCCTTCTTTCACTTTAGAATTGCTAACTGTAGCATGGGGATGCGCTGTGGCATACTGACAACAGTATTCCTCCATATCTTTTAAGTTTTTAGGCTTACGCTCATGAAGGAATGCAAGAAAAGAATCATTAACAGATGACAAAACCTTATCTCGCAATAATAAGTCCATTAGACCTTCATATGTTTTCTCAGTCTGAGACAACTCAACCCATCGTGTAAATGTACGACGTATCTTTGTAACAAAATCAGAGAAATCTACTCCATTTTCTGGCAACATTGTCCTAAAACGAAGACGATAGTCTTCTTCTTTTAGTTGGTATTTTTTTAGCAATGCTGCCCTGACAACATCATAATTAGTCCTCTCATGTTCGACTATTGTCATAATAGTAGTCACTGTGTCACCTGTAAAAAATGGCATCAGTTGTTCAACATATTTTTCCTTTTTTATGTTATGCGTATCGCACAAAAATTGGAATCTATCTAGATAATCTGCTACGTCATCCTTTAAAGGATTGAAATGAGGTAATTTAATCCTACTAACAAACTCCTTTGTCGTACTCGAAGTTGTTTGCTGAGCACCCGTACTCGCCAATTTCAATTTCTCTAACTCCAAAGTTGCGAGTCTTTCATCAAGTTCCATCTTCTGTTTTCTTTCCTCATGTTCCATTTTTCTAATTTCAGCCTCAGCTTTCCTCTCCTCTGCAGCAGCTTGAGCTTTCCTCTCTTCTGCAGCAGCTTGAGCTTTCCTCTCCTCTGCAGCAGCTTCTTTGTCTAATCTCTTTTGTTCAGATTCAAATCTCCTTTCCTCCACCTGCATCTGCAATTTCTTTTGTTCAGCAGCAATATCAGCTTCTCTGTCTAGTCTTTTTTGTTCCGCAGCAGCTTTTCTCTCTTCTGCAGCAGCTTTTCTTTCTTCAGCAGCTAATGCTTTGTCATACTGAGCAACAGCCCATTGTTCTAACTGTTGACCAGTTTTATCAAGGGCCTTCCCTTGTGTAATAAAGTACTCTAATGTAGACATCTTGTCTAATGAGATCAGTAACTTGTAGAAGTAAATATATTAAATTATCCCACTTTAATGGGAGACAAGTCTGAAATGATAGACTTGTATACTCACTTCACTTTATTTCACTCTCTTAGTCTTAGACAAAGACTTTGTATGGTCCTCTTGTTTATAATGTAACAAAAAAAAACACTTGAGTACCTGTGGGAAAAAAAATCCCTTATATCCCACTCACTATGGGCACAAGTCTTTTTTTATAAAGAACTTGAATATGTATTTCACCTTGTCTCAATCTTTGTAGATAACAAGTCTTTTATCAAAGAACTTGTATAAATATCTTATATAATAATATTTTATTAACAAACTCTATATGAAGAGTCTACCTTATCAATAATATCAATACATGACCAAGTATATGTATGTAGACTGTGCATGACAGTAATGTAGTACAAAAAAAAAAAATACAAAGACAAAGATACAAAACAATACAAATGGCAACACTGTTTTAACCAAAAATGTGTAGAGAAATAAAAAAGAAAGGAGAGACCTACAGAATACAAACAAAACAAATCGAAAATCAAAACTGAAAAACAGACAAAAATATTACAAAAACAACGTTAAGTACAGTTACATCACAGCTAACATCAATAGCGACCAATTGTCACTAGCAAATTTTCAAATTAAGAAAATTTGCACCTACAGAACGCTTACAGTAAGCCTCGATTAAGTGGCATATTTACTGTAAGACCCACCAACCGAAAACCCGCAGAAAAATACACAAAAACAGTAGAAGTAACATAAACATATAGCAATCAATTTCAATGTGTTGCAGAACAAGTTCAGTCACAGCTGAAACTAAAATAAATTTCTTGCTCCTTGCGAACACAGAAACGAAATGTCAAACGCGCACTGAACGTCAAATCCACTGTAGCATAAAGTGGTATTCACGAACCAAAGTTACTATGACCTTCTCGAATTAGGACTTGCACATTGAATGTTTACAATTTCCACGTACTGTTTACAAACACTTGACCTCGAACAATGTAGCTTGAATGCTCGGACATAGAAAAGTCTGTTGTTGACTGAAACGTGTAACAACCAGCAGTACTGTTCACAATAGGAACCCGCCTTCTATGCAGTTATGGTCCACGTAGCAAATGCCTAGATGTTAACTTCAGTACTTGTCTTGTTGTGGTTTATGTAGCATTATAATATAAATGCCCGCACTGTTTATCTAGGTCAACCGTTGATGACCTATTTCTGTCCTGTTGTAGCCAAAACTTGCAAGTGTAGAATTAGCGCTGTGTGTTACGGCTGTCCCGTGTGTAGCTTAGACCCACAGATCAGAAGTGTAATGTGTACTTGTCCTTCTTGTAAATTTCTGGACAAAACTGGAGACATCATATATGTAACAGCCAACCAGGAATGTAAATTTCTGGATCCATTAATGTCAACAATAATGTCAAATGCTCGCTCTGTTCTTTTTAAACCCACAGATCTGGTCCATCAGAAATGTAAGTTTCTAGGCCACATTGGCGACAAGAAATGTATCAGAAGAGCCCACGTAACTGGTCCACCAGAAATGTAACTGTCTTTTTCTCTTGTTGAGGTGATCACTGGCCCAAGACAGTATACTTGTTGTTAGATGTGTAGTGCGAGCGTATGATGAACTGAGTGTGGGTGCGAATGAAGGCGCGAATGTGTTTAGGCTCGTATATATGAAGACCCTGCAACCCATACTCTCACATGCAGTAGTCAAGGATGCTTGGACACTGCAGGCATGTTTCAAGACATTTATTGACGAGAACACACATAGTATCAACAGGAACAGTCAGTGTAACAAGGTCATGCTGACCGGAAATCGATAGGTATACATTTGGCATTCAAAAAGGTAAACATCGGAATAGACGTGCATGGTCAATAGCAAAGTTCTTCAATAATGACAGTTCGTAGCGTCGCCCTTGGCATCTCTGACTAAACGCGTCAGATGCCTTAGTCACTTTGACACATAGGTGCAACTTGGCATTCCCCGCCAATTGCACATTATCAGGCTGTAGTATAATAGCCGAAAGCACAGGCCTCGTTCTGACGTCGGCTGTGTACTTCTGTTAAATAGGTTATCATCAACCCTGCAGTAATGCTTATTGTAGACATAAATCCCGCCAATCTGCGGTTCCCACAATATATCTTCGTCACTGGATTTCTGGACAATATAAAGACTAACAGTCTTGGATGGCTACCTCGAGCACAAATATATAAGTTCTGAAATATATAGGATCGGTGAGCTGCAGTTCACACTAAGTAATCCTTTTACATGTTCTGCCACCGAAAAGCGTAATAATGCATAAAGGTCGGTATTACCTGGAAAATGAATCCTCAGAACATAACAAGGAATTCTGTCGTCATCCCGACGCACAGAGATTCACTGGGGAAAACTGCCATAGCAGTTACTTCGAAGATTCTCCCCGAAAAAACAATGGACTCTTGGTCCCTTCAGAAAAACAGGACCTTCCCGGCTTGCCGGAAGTATAACTCTCTCCCGCTTAAAAAACCTTCCCATAGGCCTACGCCCGAACTGTCAACCTTTGACCCTAAAGGTCAAAACACAATGAATGAATAAACAAGGGAAGACAACCCCTAATCAACCTGACATCGCAGGTAAAGACACAATTATACTTATGATAAAACATAGGCAAATAACTTGACAGATGACTCCGTCGAAAATGACAGCAACAATAGACAATAACGAGCGGAAGAGGAAAAGAAAGGTTGACATGTAGATAAGATGTGGACTGACAATGGCTGCTTCTATGGGGGTAGATAATCGGTGTTGATTAAGTGTTTGAAAAGTGCTTTGTTGAATGAGTATTGTGTATGTTGGTTTTTTTATGTGGTGTGGAAGGCTGTTCCACAAGTAGGCTACAGATTAGGTTAGACTCTTTTTGAACAGGTCGATCCTAGGTTTGGGCAGACGTAACTGATGTAATTGTAGTCCCTCTCATCTACTGGTTTGAAACAATGATCGTAGGTACGGCGGGGCATTGTTTGATAGAATTGCGTGAGTCATCTTGGCTTTGTTGTAGAGGAGACGTTTTTTTAGGGACAGTATTTTGGGTTCTTTTCGTGTCCTTGCGTGCAGCATCGTGCGATTACACTAGTCAACAAATTTTCAAAAGTTATTTGTACCAGAAATTAAATATACCATTTCTTATTGATTTTGACATGCTGATTTCAAATATCATAATGAAATTCACCAATTGGCTCCGGTTTTTTTTTTTAATGATGAATTTACATTACAGTAATACAAATAATGTATGCTTGTTTAATTCTCTGGGGTGAACAGCTAGTCTTTCTACTTTAGCATTATAAAAATTGTGGTTACATACTCAATTAATTGATATTTCAACATAAAATGATAGAAAAAATAAAAACATTATTTAAAGCTCACATATCATGTTTTAAAAAGGCACATTTGAACCCATTCCGTCATTATTCAGTCGCTGTTCGAGCTCTCTTTGCTTGCTTCTTGTAGTCAATCGTTGAGGTGTCTCTTGTCACAGTCCAACAGTAATCAGCAAGCATTGAAGGGCTCCAATTGCCTTGATATCTTGTCTCCATAGCAGCAATGTCCTGGTGAAATCGTTCACCATGCTCATCACTGATCGCTCCACAGTTTGACGTAAAGAAATCCATATGAGAATCCAGAAAATGAATTTTCAAAGACATGTTGCAGCCAAGACTCTTATACTTCAGAAGGAGATTTTCTACAATTTCATTGTAATTATCAGATCTGTTGTTTCCAAGAAAATTGTCCACCACTGACTTAAATGCTAGCCATGCTGCTTTTTCCTTGCCTTGCAACACGCAAAGAAACTCGTCATCATGAAGAAGTTTTCGAATTTGCGGACCAACAAATACTCCCTCTCTTATTTTAGCTTCACTCAGTCTTGGAAATTTTCTGATGAGGTATTTGAAAGCCTCATTTGTTTTCTCCACTGCCTTGACAAAGTTTTTCACGAGACCCAGCTTAATGTGCAAGGGTGGCAACAAAATCTTGCTGGTGTCGACAAGTGCTGGGTTCTCAACGTTCTTACTGCCAGGCTGCTATGACTGCCTGATTGGCCAATGTCTTCTGATGTAATGGTCACTTCGTGCACGGCTATCCCACCCACAGAGAAAGCAACAGTACTTGGTGTATCCACCCTGTAGTCCAAGCAAAAGAGCGACCACTTTTAAGTCACCGCAAAGTGACCAATGATGATGATCGTAGTTTATACACTTCAAAAGCTGCTTAATGTTTTCATAAGTTTCTTTCATGTGAACTGCGTGACCAACTGGAATTGACGGTAACACATTACGATTATTCAACAAAACAGCTTTAAGACTCGTCTTAGATGAATCCATGAAAAGCTTCCACTCTTCCGGTATGTAATTGATTTTGAGGGCTGCCATTAAACCAGAAATGTTGTGGCACGCAGAAAGGTCATCCTCTTTGAAAAAGAATGTAATAAGCGGTTTCTGTCGGTTCCTATACACAGAAATTGTAACATCTTGTGCCATGAGATTCCACTGTTGCAATGTGGAACCCAAAAGCTCCGCCTTGTTCTTCGGTAAATTCAGATCTCTTACAAGATCATTCAGTTCACCTTGGGTTATTAAGTGTGGTTTAGTGGATGTAAATTGCTCAAAATCTGGGTCACTTGAGGTTGATGGTTCAGGACCACCAATGTCCTCTTCTTCATCAGTGGAAGCAGCTGAAAATGATTCTGGCACTTTGGGAACTGGTAGGTCATCGCCATGTGGTACCGGACGTATTGCAGAGGGGATGTTTGGATATTCCAGAGTCCAATTTTTCTTCGTTGATATGCCTTTCCCAATTGGACGGACCATGCAAAAGTAACAGTTGTTGAGATGATCAGTGGGCTCTCTCCAAATCATTGGGACTGCAAAAGGCATAGCTTGCCTTTTGCCAGTCAACCACAGTTTAAGATGTGCTGCACATGTATTGCAGCATATGTGTCGCGCCCAGCTCTTATCTTGATCTCCTATTCTGCAGCCAAAATACAAACTTTACGCCTTCTTAATCACTTTAGTTATATTTCGTTTTTGTGATAGAAATGTCACCTCACCACATATATAACAGAAATTATTAGCACTGTTCACACATGTCCTAGGCATTTCTAAATACGATACTTTTGATAAGGACAAATGCACTAACTAATGACAAAATTTTATCAGAGATAAGATATTTATACACAAAGGTGATGTAATCATAGGTAGGATTGCATCATCAACTTCTAGTTACATTTTTATTGGTCATTAGAAAAAATTATGCAATCACCCACAACAGTTGCGTCATATATATAAATTGACCGTAATTAAATAAACTAGTAGCATATATCTTGAAAACTAGAGCCAATCAACATTTTTTAATGTCATTTTCGTTTTCGGCACACCAAAATTAGTTAAGATCAGCTATTTTCATTTCTGGTACATTTTGGTTGTTGACTAGTGTTATCGGTAATCAGACGTACTGCTCTCTTATGCAGGAAGTGCAGTCTCTTTGAGGTGGAAGCAGGGCAATCATCCCATAGTGTAGAGCAGTAATCTAGATGTGTCTGTATATGTGAGGTGTAGAACAATAGTCTAGTGTCTGCGTCTAAGAAGTGTTTTATTTTGGCCAGCTGGTATGTCAGGGAGGAGTATGACATCATTAGGACCCACTGGTTTTTAGAAAAGGTTAATCATACATGCCACACCTCGGAGATGAAAAACCTGTACAAAAAATCCAAAACCCTGTACAAAGACCCGCAAAACCTGTACAAAGACTGAAAAAAAAACATATCAAAAGAGTTAATTCGTGTAAAAATATTTTCAATTACAGTGGGCTGCATTATAAATGAGGCACTGGGACTTTGCCTTTTAAAGCAGGTCTTCACTTATTTTAAAACCCAAACAATAAATGTCTGAGTTTATTTTACACTGTAAAAATGATTTGATAATATCATCGTTTAGTCTATTTCTGTGCTTAATTATCACTAACAGACTGGGAAATCCTGTGTTCAATAGGACCTTATAAAAGAACTCTGAGACACAGTAATAAGTGGAATGGGATAGAAAACCTGTACAGAAATTATGTACAGGATGTACACATCTGAAAACACAAACACCTTGTACAAATCATGGGTAAACCATAGCATGTGGCATGTATGAGGTTAATAGTGGAGAAGAAGGTAATAAGCCTAAACACCAATCTGATGGGGAGGTTTGCTTCTGATCATCAACTTATCCGCTGATGCATTTCTCTCTTTAAAGTTTCCTGTCATTGTGGTTTTTGTTTAGGTTTGTCATTGTAATACGTATATCATCTTTCATATTTTTCTTTTTCCGTTCACCCTCTGGAGCCATTAAATATTAAGGGGAGGTGAATGAAAATATGTGGTGTAAGTCTTACTAGGGAGAGAGCGAGAGAGAGAGAGAGAGAGAGAGAGAGAGAGAGAGAGAGAGAGAGAGAGAGAGAGAGAGAGAGAGAGAGAGAGAGAGAGAGAGAGAGAGAGAGAGAGTCTTGACAAAGCTATTTCCAGTGATGTCCGCTAACACTCCAAGGTTTTCTTAAATTTCACGGACAAGAATTAAGTTTGGAATAAAGTACCGCGTATTTGCTAGTAAAGGGAGACAACATATTTTTCGTCTCTGAATTTTTGTTAGCAAAGTTAAGAAGGTTACTTCCCATTCGGCATCGACTCATCTTTTTCTAATTATCTAGGAGCCGCTAGAGTTCCACACTTAAGCCACTAGTTTCCTTTCAAAAACGTTCATTACAATTAGTTTCTTCAGACAATGCCCACTCTAGAACCCAGCTATTTACACACCTAAGTCTATTAAAAAATAATCCTTAATTTTTAAAATGAAGACTTAAAACAATGAACATTATTTTGTTTTTGAATTTTCTAAAATGAAGACAACCATTGATTTCTTCTGGCCGTTGAAAGAAGCTTCAGTCGCTGTTTATACTTTAGTTGGGATACATTTATATTTTGAGATTATGTCCGATTATTCGCATATTTCACACGATTTAGAGTGCCTATATTAATTTTCAAGCCAGTCCTATTGTATGGCTCCGAAACATGGAGAAGAGCAGAAAACAAAAACCAAAAAAGCTACAGACTTTCATAAATGGGATCTTGCGTAAAAGAGAAGGATTAAAATTGTATGACAAGGTCACTAATGTGGAACTGATGAAAATAACCAGACACGTGACCAAGAAACTCATGGGGAAGTGAACTGGAGACAGAGGTGATAGTGATGCAGAAAACTTGGAAAGAGATTGTGTCTGACTATGAGCATCTCACACGCCAGCATCGCGCTGAATTTTGTGCCATGGTAATGCTTAGAAACGATCCCGCCGTATAAACCTACTCGCTTTCCTTGTGACGTACAATTAACATTTTTAACATTTTGCCCGATCTGATAGAGACTGCGGCAAGACTTATAATTAACGAGGTGCCGCCAAACTACTGTCTGAATTAACGTAATACTTTAACTTTAACGCCTGTAATAGTAGTAATCCTTACATTTTTTGGTAGTGTAACACGAGACAACAGTAATAATTAACGCAAATTCTAACACCCGCCGCGCAAAACCCCGCTTCGCTTGACACGCTGTGGGATTGGCCCGATGATATATACACACAGACAGTTTAAATTCTCGCCGAGTAATGTATTTCTGACGTCACTCAAACAAGTTAGTTATTTGAATAAAAAATCTAGAGAGAGATAAGAGGGGGAAGATGGCCGACTTGTGTAAAATTTATATTTGACGATTGACAGTGACAAAATTGAAAATCTAAACCATACTGAAACTGACCATAAAAATCATATGGTAGTATAGCTTAGAGTCCCTTGAGCAAAAATGTGTTTTTAAAAATATGGTAGTCCAAGTATTAGCCAAGTTATTGAGAAAATACTAAATGTCTACGGACGCTTGACCAGACAGACTGTGGTTCCTGCTTGTTTTTTTTCATAACGTTAGTGGGGACGCCAGCTTAGAAAGAGGCATTGGAGTAAATTCAAATCCGATTGGGTAAAAAGAGTATAGGAGGAAAGGGGAGCGGTAGGTAAATGTTAACCAAAACTAAACATCTTTTTGTATTGGCATAACTAACGCAGACTGACCAATCGACTACCAGACACAAAGTTTGTTTGGAATTTTTTTTTCTTTTTCAAAAACTACATTTGAATTCTGGTAGTTGCAAGTTTTCCATTGGCCAGTACTAATAGATATTAGCAAAAAGCTTTCAATGCTCATCGCCAGTTGACAAAAACTTTTTCTATCAAATACGCTGAGATCAGCTGTGTTAATTTATAAAATAAAGAATTAATTCGCAGTCTGGGCAGGGCAGAGAAAAACTGAGGCCATTCTTTGCAAGTCAGCGTTATTTGTTACATATTTCTGTGAAAATTGTGGTAAGAATGCTTTATGTATTAATATGTTTATTACAACTGCCAAAGTTAGATACTGCTATTGGGAAAAGTGAGGGACATGCCGGGAGCAGACATTGTTGAGTCCTCACATTGAACTGTATCTAACTGTTGTATATTGTCATGATTTTGTTTTAATATTATTGTATTAGAAATGTTAGTAAGCCTCCGTGTTCCATGAACACTGTTCAACATGCCTGGAGCGTTTATAATTTAAAAAAAAAAAGCAAATCATACAAAAGGAAATGTGGTTACTCCACATTATTGTATTGAGGAAAACTATGTAAGAGTACAGTGGCGTATCTGCCATAGAGACCTGAGGTGTGGTCACAGCAAGGTGTGAGTCATATAAAATTAGGGGCGAGTGCACCTGTATGCACGCGAGGCTGACCCCATACCACCATATGAAAATAATAATAATAAAATGTGATCAGATATAAAAAGGCCAGGGTGTCTTTTTATTGCAGATGTTTTATTTCCTGTTACCAGCCGGTGACAGGAAACCAGATGAGTGAGTGTAACGCCAACAAGTCTGCGGTAAATCGTTTACGCTGTCAGAAGATAGCTGGAGGAGCTTGTGCGTGTTGAGATATCTATATTTTCTGCAACGACATACTGAATTATCCTTCTACAAAGAATCTCATGTGATGTGTTAGCATCTGGGTATATCTGACACTTCAATTTTAATAAACTTTGGTATTTCCAATCATACCCAGGATGTTATGGAGCGTGATGAAACTACAGCCCCTCCTAACAAATGACAAACACTATTAGATAATAAAGTTGTAATCTGTGAATACACCAACAGGAGAGATAGAGTGACATTATACTTATTGGACAAAGTGTCCACACATTTTAGTTAATCCTTTTTTTTTATGTAAACTATCTTTTCCTCATTTTCAAAGACCTGTCCAAAAGAGATGGCGGGACAGGCAGATTAAATTGTAAAAAGAAAATATTTAATTGTAAAGAAAAACCTTAACCACTGTTTTATTCAATTCATTATAGTGAGTTAAAGTGTTTTGTGTTTATGTACCATCATTTTCATTTCTCCCCTAGACATTAGGTACATCATACACCAAACACTAGAGCCAAAATAGTGACCGTGTGAGATCTAGGGAGGTAGCGTTAGGTTCCCTGCAAATACATCATCATCATCTTTTAGAGTCAGGTGCCTACATGTGCTTGACCTCACACGGTTAACACAGACACAGATTTCTTTCCTTTTAGGTATAACATCATAACCTCACCAGCAAATTAAACTTGCTACAACACTCATCAGCAGTTCCTATCTTTAACTTGTTTAATAAATTGTATCTCAATCTGTTATGACCTGAGCGAAGTCTGAAGATTACCACTTGTTCACGTCTGCTGAGGTGGTAACATGCATCATTTTGTTGGTGGCCTGGATGATCCTTGGGGAGCTGAAGGCTATTGATTGATTCATTGATATTCATTGTAGCCCCTTCTTGTTCCTGTGGGTCTCTGAAGAGACAATTAAATAATGGGACTACTGTTCTCTCGGCATGTCGTACAAGGCAACTAATATGAGGTTGTGCATAAGGCTGACAACCTCATTATATAAAATAAATTATCACAGAAACCACTGCTGCAAGATCATGCCAAAGCAAAGGTACCAGCTACAGTAGTGGCTCCATGCTCCATATGGAGCGCAAAGGAAAACTATGATGATATTGATAACGATGATATTGATAACGATGATATTGATAACGATAATGATGCTGATATTAGTTTTCACGACAGGACAAGTTTGACAAGGCCACCTTAAAATTCGTTCAAAATATGGCGTACAGTTGCTGATCAAATAATACCCATTAACGCAGATGTAAATAGTTTTTACTGCTATAGAAATCTGAATATTTCAACTGTTATACAGATTAACCAGGACTTTATTAGTTGTATATAATGTGCAAACACTCATTCATATAAGCCTGGTAGTGTAAAGCTTATTTGCATTCGACATTTAACCTGACGTTGCCAGTTGAGTCCAGTCCAGTCAGGGACGATAATTTTCTAATATTATATTTCAGATAAGTAATACATAAAGAATTATAACAAACTCTTACTTACTTACTTACTTACTTACTTACTTACTTACTTATTTACTTACTTACTTACTTACTTACTTACTTAATCGTTCCCCTTCTACCGTGAGGTGTAGAGGTTATATAACAAACTCACAAGTTTAAACCAGATGAAATGATCGAGGGCAGAAGAAAGTAGAAGATAGAGAAGATGTGGAATGATTTGAGAAGATTGTTATGAAAACAGGGAACATATAAAGCACAGGACATTAGAAATTCTAAAAACCCTTTGCTTAGGGAATTTCGCGATAAGGCGAATGACAATAATGTTAATTATACAGATTTTTTAATCGTGACACATGTGCTTTCAGGTGAACGCTTGTAGCACTAAGTTTACGCTAACAGTATGAAGAGGTTAACGCTTGTAGCACTAAGTTTACGCTGACAGTATGAAGAGGTTAACGCTTGTAGCACTAAGTTTACGCTGACAGTATGAAGAGGTTAACGCTTGTAGCACTAAGTTTACGCTGACAGTATGGAGAGGTTAACGCTTGTAACACTAAGTTTACGCTGACAGTGTGAAGAGGTTAACGCTTGTAGCACTAAGTATACGTTGACAGTGTGAAGAGGTTAACGCTTGTAGCACTAAGTATACTCTGACAGTGTGAAGAGGTTAACGCTTGTAGCACTAAGTTTACGCTGACAGTATGAAGAGGTTAGCGCTTGTAGCACTAAGTTTACGCTGACAGTATGGAGAGGTTAAAGTTTGTAGCACTAAGTTTACGCTGACAGTATGAGGAGGTTAACGCTTGTAGCACTAAGTATACGTTGA
Source organism: Oreohelix idahoensis (assembly GCA_024509875.1). Taxonomy (NCBI): domain Eukaryota; kingdom Metazoa; phylum Mollusca; class Gastropoda; order Stylommatophora; family Oreohelicidae; genus Oreohelix; species Oreohelix idahoensis. Next base: position 662,376 of record JAMPIV010006736.1, read on the forward strand.
CAGTGTGAAGAGGTTAACGCTTGTAGCACTAAGTATACTCTGACAGTGTGAAGAGGTTAACGCTTGTAGCAATAAGTATACTCTAACAGTGTGAAGAGGTTAACGCTTGTAGCACTAAGTATACTCTGACAGTGTGAAGAGGTTAACGCTTGTAGCACTAAATTTACGCTAACAGTATGAAGAGGTTAACGCTTGTAGCACTAAGTTTACGCTGACAGTATGAAGAGGTTAATGCTTGTAGCACTAAGTTTACGCTGACAGTATGAAGAGGTTAACGCTTGTAGCACTAAGTATACGTTGACAGTGTAAAGAGGTTAACGCTTGTAGCACTAAGTATACTCTGACAGTGTGAAGTGGTTAACGCTTGTAGCACTAAGTATACTCTGACAGTGTGAAGAGGTTAACGCTTGTAGCACTAAGTATACTCTGACAGTGTGAAGAGGTTAACGCTTGTAGCACAAAGTCCGTGCTGACAAACAGCGTGAGGAGATGAACACTTATTGCATAAAGTACGCGCCGACAGGGTATATAGGTGAACACTTTATAGCACAAAATACTTGCTGACAGACAATGTGTAGAGGTGAACACTTATGCGCAAAGTACGCGCTAACAGACAGTGTGTAGAGGTAAACACTTATAGCACAAAGTACTTGCTGACAGTGTGTAGAGGTGAACACGTATAGCAGAAAGTACGCCCTAACAGTGTGTAGAGCTGAACACTTGTAGCAAAAAGTACGCGTTGATAGCGTGTAGAGGTGAACATTTGTAGCACAGTGTAGGCGCTGACAGACAGTGTGTAGAGTTCAACATTTGTAGCACAAAGTACGCGATGACAGTATTTAGAGGTGAACATTTGTAGCACAAAATACACGCTGACAGTATTTAGAGGTGAACATTTGTAGCAGAAAGTATGCACGGACAGACAATGTAGAGGTGAACACATATAGCACAAAGTATGTACTGACAACCAAAGTGCAGACGTGAAAGCTTGCTGCACAAAGCACGCACTGACAGACAGGGCACAAGCAGTTCGTTGCTCCAAAAAAGAATGAATACCAGTGGCATAAATCGAAAATAAAGCGACACTACACTATATAATGGAGACACATTAACTTCAAAGAACACTCATCGGACCGTTCAAGTTCCGAAGGAGAACGCGCTCAGCCACTCCACCAACCTTAACCCTAAGTTCCCCATTTATAGCCAAGGACTTCATCTTCTTTAAGCACAATCATAGTGGGTAAACACATTTATGTCCCTTCATGATCTTCTGTCCCCAGTACAGGTTACCAGTTCTGTCGTTCACTTCTTGTCCTATCACGATGACAGACTGTCCACTGTCTTCTCTTTTTATCGCAATATCTTTTCCCTTCAATCATTCTTGTTGTAAGAATATATTCCAGTGTCCGCTCTGCTCTAAATATGTTCAATGAAGATGGATTGCTTCCCTTTAATATCAGTAATAAGCTCCCTTTGCGCTTTGGCTTATTTCAGGTCATCCTAATTACTCTTTTTTAGCTGTCCATGGTATTGATAACCTTCTTCTGTAAAACCACATGTCTACAGCCTCCCGGGATTTTTCTGTTTGTCTGCTAATTGTCCATGACTCGTTACGGCCACCTGAACTCTAATACACTCTCAGCAAATATTAGTGACATATTTGTTCTCAGATTTGTAGCCTCTGGTTTGTTAATTTGTTTGCATGTAAAACCAGTTTAATCAGCTATATTTGGTGTTAACTGGGTTAATCAGATGTACCCAATACAGGAAATTATTGATCTTTGCGTACTGCATCAACGATTCTTAAATTATGCCCCCTGGTGCTTTAACTGACCTTCGACATTTCTCGCTTTGACCTTGTATGTTATTGATTTGGGTTGAGTGTTTTAGCGTACCCTGTTAAATTAGTTCTTCGACATTCGGGTAAATAGGTCATTCATTCATTGTACTTAAGCTACCAAGGACCACAGGTATTGAACTAATTTAAGCCAAAAGCTCATATCCTGTACCATCCGCTAAGGTCTTTCCATTCCTTCTTTCTTATTTTTATTTCTATCTCCAGCTCTCTTCTCTGTGAGTTTTTATGTCTACCTCAACATTCCTTACCCTGTGAATTCCAGAACACGGACTGCCTCGTAATGGCTTCAATGGGTTTTTTTTTTCTTCAGTGATTGTCCAGTCCATCGCCGGCGTTTTCTTCTCATCCTTTTTACCTAATGCACCTGTCTGGTTATCATCAGTTTCTCATTGGTGAACGCTTGTAGCATATAGTATATAATGTTAAACCTTGTGTCGTTAAGTACAATCTCTTTATCATTTATTACATTTGTTTCCATAAACTCTGTCTGTTCCCTGAGTATTTTCAGACCCGATTTTTATGACCTCTCATGGAGTATTTTCATTTTGTTTTGTATGTGAGTTCGGTTGTCTACCAGGTCGTCAGCCTAATATGGTCAAGCTTTGTTTTGTTAGTCCAGTGAAATGAAAGACTCTTTTTTATTTTTGTACTCTAACTTCGATACTGCTGCCAACTTTGTCTATGTTGCTGCCAAGATATATGGAGTCTATATCGGGTAAGGGCTATTGTTGATATGCAGCCTGCTGTTAACTGCCACATTTAGCATCATAACCGTTGTCATTTCTTTGTCGCTTCTTAGACCTAACTGATGTTACCTTTCATTCAGTCTTCTCATATTATATTGGATTCCGTTTTGGGATACAAGAACAAGATCGTCAGCAAATCGCGATTGTCGTGCTGTTTTATCAGATATCTGAATTCAATTTCCGGTGGCTGAAATTAATCTTTTGATGTCTCAGTGTTTGACCAAAAAGAAAGGAAACGGTGACAAGAGGCAATCCTACCGCACTCCATTTCTTTTCTCCAGTGGTTGTGCAAGTTGTCCTTCATAAAGAATTTTGCATTTCATTTTTCTGTGTGTTTTACTTAGCTGGTTAATAAACTCACAGGAGGCTTAATTAGTTATATTAAATAGATTTTCTGACTCAGCTGCCGTTAGTTCACAAATCCAGTAGGAAGAGACGAATTCACTTGAAATTCTGTTCTACTATTATTTGTAGTGTGATTATCTGGTCTGTACAGTGTGTTTTCTGGATAACCTGCCCGTTCGACCCTTTGTTTTCTGCGGTGGCTTTTAATCTTTCAAAGAAAATCATGTTTATTATTTGGCTTAGTTCAGATGATATTAATACTTTGCTAGTGCACTTTGGAAATCTTCCTTCTCTTCTATATATATATATATATATATATATATATATATATATATATATATATATATATATATATATATATATATATATATATATATATATATATATATATATATATATATATATATATATATATATATATACACACACACACATTCTTTTTTTTTTTTTTTGGTTTCTTTTGCTGCTACATATACGGCACTACTTTGTTCGTTAAGTGTTCGCACATTCCGGATATCAAATTAGTTGGCGTTTCTTCTGTGTCAAAAAAGGTCAATCAGCAGCCTAGACTGTGTGTGACATATTATGATAATAGCTTTCATATATCTATTTCATTATCTACATTTTTCTTTCACCTGGCTTTCACCTACACACGTTTTGTTAACATAAAACCCTCCTACACTCAGAGATCTGTCTCTTTTCCTAATTTAGCATGCCTATGTTATTTTCTGTTCTCTATTTCCTTAGGAATGTTTACCAACAGACCTATTTAGCTAACGTTGAGCCGGTTACCTGTAATTATAAAGCCAGCGATTGGAAATCTTTGTAATAGGATCATACAGGGAGAGAAGGAACGCGTAGAAAGGGGCGACTATTTCAAAAGAGTCGTAATTTTGGCTCAGGGGAAGATAAGCTAATGTATTTGTAACGTATTTTTCGTTAGACAGTGATCAGGGGAAATAATTTGAGTAGAAGGAGTAGATAATTTGGAACCAAGGGCAGATAATCACAGTTACTCCCCCCCCCCCGAATCCGTTCGTTTGGAAGGTAATTAAATACGGCGAGAATCGCCAGATCAAAGGACGGGCTTCGCTCGATTGCCAGAGTCTGCGGGCGGTAGAGTTTTCAATTTTCCCTCTGATTCGCAGATCGACCGAGGAAAGGCCCGAGGTCTGAGAGAAGGCGTTAAAAGTAACAAGTCTGAGCGAAGTTCTGCAAATTTAATATATATGTATCTCTGCCTTTAAACTCAATTTATCCAGTACCGACAGAATTTCAGAGAACAACTAGCTTCGATTTTCTAGACCATTGTTATAGTGGATTTCTTAGTATTTTTTATTTGGAGTAGTTCTAATTCTGTGTTCGCGGTAATTATTTTATTCACTAAGATTTTTCTGTGTAGAGTGATTTAATTGTTAAGTCCGTCATTTTTATTTCACTAGGAGTTGTGTGCAAAGTGACTAGCGAATTATTATAATCTATAGCTAAATTGTTCCGGCTGTAGCATAAATCTAACTAACTGATATTAACCAGTAAGAGTTTTTTTAATCGTCTAGTAAATGCACTATTCATCATGAGTACTGACGAAATATATATTTATTTCTAATTCATGATGATTAAAAATATAAATGACTAGAGCTTATTTTACGGAGACTTTTATTAAACGATTCAATATGAGATACACGTGTAGTTCTATTCAAAGTTAAATAACTGAGTGTATGAATATATTATATTTTACGTGGGTTAAGGATAGGATTGAGAATACTATATTATGGTTAAGTATTTGTATTGTTTTCTCCTTTACACAGTATTGGGTCAAACCAAAAATTTACCAGCGGCTTCCATAGAAATCTGAGAATAACCATACAAAAGAACATTTTTACTTAGTATCTGGGTCTTCAAAGGTGAACTTGTCTGGCTTCGTGTTTACACCCAGAAAGAGACAGAGTACCAACCCAAAGAACATTAAGAATAAATTTTGTAACTGGGCCTATAGATCCAGATTTCTTTTTCCCATTTTTCATATACATTCAGCCCGTGGTGGCAACAAGATCAAACATTTGACATAATCAAACTTGTGACATTTTCCGACTATCGACCATTTGTGGTGTGACAAGGCATTTTTATACTGAGAGAAGTTACCGACCTGACATTCCTATGTACTGGAAATCTCAAGCTATTGACACTGTGAGCACTGTTAAATTTCTTACCTTGTCTAATTAATGTGACATAAACAGTAATCCTAAATAAAAGTAACAAAGTGAACATTCCCCGGAGAAGTGGATTTAATCTGTCTTTGAGGAGCTGGGGTTTTTTTTTGCCAAAATAACACTGGATTTGCTGTGAGCTTGTGTCCTAAAGATTGTTCCAGAAGGTGCAAACCAAGTATTAGGTAAGAACGAATGCACGTGGCCACGGTTGTCTGAGAAGAGAGGAAGGGTGAATGACTAATTCACATATATATATATATATATATATATATATATATATATATATATATATATATATATATATATATATATATCTATATATATATATATATCTTGTAGAATCCATGTACTCACGTGGTTTATTTCTTTTAGTAAGTTTTGCTAATACTGTCCCTTTCAGAATAGATTAACGTATAAACTCTGTTCTTTACTGTAGAGGGAAATCCTAGACCATAGCGTATAAATCTTTGACTCTTTGGGGGCTAATAACTTTCTTCAAACGGGATCTTGTCTCAACAGAGGGAGGGAGAATTACACCTATATGTCTATTTCTTTATTAATTTCATTAACCTATGTTTATTTGTATTTGATTGATATTCATAATATTGCTGTTGTAGAGTTTCTTTATAGTAAATAAAATTTACATAAAAACTTTATTTAAATGTGTTGGTCAGCTCGTCCCAAAATATCCCTATTCCATAAATATAATTGGTCACGTCTGTGCGTCTAACTGTCGTCACTTATGTGTGTGTATGTGAGTGGTTGATATATATATATTAATATATATGTAGGTATACTGTCTGACTAACACAGTTCTGTTGTAGAGATAGGCTGACCAAGAGGATCTTCTCGAGTCCAGGGACAGACTCTACCTATTTTTCCACCATTTCACTCGTGAAAATCTATTTCTTATCTTATCTCTCACTGAGTCACCACCTGTCTAGTTCTACTCAGAAGGGACTGAACTATATCTTAATCCCCCTATCGAAAATCTACGACACTGTGTACCATGACATTGCTTGATGGAGGGCCTTCCTTCAACGTTGAAGGGTGATTTTTAATTATTTGCTTTGGAAGACAGTATGGCGCTCTCTCTGGCAAAAATTCTACACCCCAGGATAGAAGAGGAATGACTAAGTAAGTTGATCCTTAGCCGCCGACCGTCAAAGCGGTCAGTGGCCATCACGCCTAGTGGCGTCTTGTAGGGCAACAACAAATAGATGTTGTCTAGGCCAAAAAAAGGCCGTACTTGCCCTATTCATTCCGATGTTGATGTCCTTGCCCGCCCCGCCGTCCGGCGTCACCATGCATCCTAGGCATGTGAAGGTGTCTGTCTGTACCAGTTGCTGATTCCTTACTGATATGGGCCCAGGGTTGCTCACATTGAGCGTCATGACCTCTGACTTCTTTAAATTGAAGTAAGTAGCTTTGGATTAAATATTCATGCTCTCGAAGATTTGTGAGTGTGTGTGTTCATTTGTATAGGGTGGCGTGGCCGGCCCCATGACCCTATGTTTGCTCCATTTTCAGGCACCTGTAACACATGCGCAAAGCTACGCGGATTGCTAATTACATTTAAACTGCCTAGTATACGTCAAAATATTTAAAAAATACAACTAACTGTCCCCATTTTTTAGATAACGTTTAGAGATTGTCTTCACAGAACACAAGTGAGCCTTCTACAATAATGAACTGCCACAATGCTTTCTATGTGTGTGCTAGCCAGGCCATTGCATGCAATAATTGCAGCAGGCAACAAATAATTATCTCCATTCCCGCCTCTTCTAGTTTCAGCAAATTTTTTTCAAAAATCCCAGAAAAGTGGTTGCGTTGGAAGCATTTTAGACCTGGTCGTGACCACGCATTTTTTTTCAATGTTACCAAACAAACAATACTCAGATTTTATGGCTTCATGCCAAAGGATGACATTTGGTTTAAGAGGTTTTTTTGTAAGTTATGACAGATTGACAAATATTAGCCTATACCGTCGCAAGAATTTCTGTCCATAAAACAGTGGTTTGGATATGTGCATTACGTTTCAGTGGTGGAATTATTTTCTGGTGCAAATGTTGGAGTAATTTTATCCATTGTGTCCTTCATTTATTGCAGGATTTGTTGAGGAAATTTTAGTTATTTCTTGTGACATTGCGAATTCATCTTTTTAATTGTTATTATTTATTTTTTAAAGATATTTTTGGGGGTATTTATTCATAATACAGTGTTGGAGACAGCTTTCGTTGCAGTATTTCTTCAAAAAACTTATATATAACGTGTGCCTTTATAGATATCTTTTTTAAAAAGATGATTTACTACAATTATGTGGGATAGGTGTAGACGTTAATCTGTTTGGTTAGTTCAAAAAAAAAAAAAACCTAGCTGCTCTAGACAAGTGCGACACGTTTAAAATACTACAGACACCGTTTTTAATAATTCTTCTTTTTTCTTTGATCCTTAGCCGCCGACCGTCAAAGCAGTCAGTGGCCATCACGCCTGGTGGCGTCTTGTAGGGCAACAACAAATTGATTCCCACTTTGCTCGGTCGGTGGCCATCCTTCTTACAGTGCCCCAACTCTGGTTCATTCTTTGCATCTCAGCCTCCACAGTCCTCCGCCAAGTTGTTTTTGGTCGGCCTCTCTTTCGTTTTCCGTCAGGGGTCCATAGCATAGCTGTACTTGTGATGGCATCGGGGTCTCTTCTGAGGACATGGCCAACACAGCTCCAGCGTCTGCCAGCTATGATGGTGTGCATGTCCTCTTGCTTGCTCCGAGTAAGCAGATCTTGGTTGGTGATGGTATTCGGCCAAAAGATTCGGAGATTTTTTCTTAGGCATGTTGTGTGAAAAGAGGACAATTTCGACATTTCCTTCTCTGTAACTGTCCAGCATTTCGCACCATAGAGAAGCACAGAAAGCACACAGCTCTGATATAATTTTAATTTTCTGCTTGTGCTGTATTGAGAGGACTTCCAGATGTTGTTTAGACTAAAAAAGGCTGTTCTTGCTTTGTTCATTCTGTTGTTGATATCTTTGCTTGCTCCGTCGTCTGGTGTTACTATGCATCCAAGGTATGTGAAGGTGTCTGTCTGTTCCAGTTGCTGATTACTTACTGATATGGATTCATGGTTGCTCACATTGAGCGTCATGACCTCTGTCTTCTTTAGATTGATGTTCAAGCCCACCTGCTGGCTATACTTATTAAGTCTATCCGTTTTTTCCTAGATGTGTTGATGTGAATGTGCTAGTAATGCAATGTCATCTGCGTATTCCAGATCTTCCAATGTAGAAAATGTAGTCCATCTTATTCCTCTTAGACTGCCCTCTGTTATCTGGAGCATCACCCAGTCTGTGACTGTTAAAAATAGAGTGGTTGATAAAGGGCATCCCTGTCGTACTCCTGTCTTCACCTCAAAGGTTAGGTTGTTCTGTCCAACGCTACACGTAAAGTTGGCATAGAGCCTTTTTATGATTGACACTATGCAGCTTGGAATTCCATAAGCCCTCAGTATTTTCCACAAACTGTCCCTATGTATACTGTCAAAAGCCTTTTCAAAATCAACGAAATTAATGTACAGTTATCTTTGCCATTCTGAGCACTGCTTTATAATGTTCCTGAGGGTTTTTAATAATTATAATACCTTAATACACGGTGTCTTCTGCAAGTTATTTCGGTAAAAAATACTTTGATTAGAAGTTTGGACCTTGTAGTAGTAGGGTATGTTGGACTTAGGTATCATTCAGGAGGCGCGCAGGAGGCGCGCCAGGAGGCGCGTGACTTTTATATAGCAAAAACGCCAGGAGGCGCATGACTTTTATATAAGCGCATTCAGGCGGCGCAAGATGGCGGACTTGAGCTAACAAGGGGAGGTTATTTGGGTCAAGATGGCGGATTTGAGTTAACAAGGGGAGGTTATTTGGGTCAAGATGGCGGACTTGAGCTAACAAGGGGAGGTTATTTGGGTCAAGATGGCGGATTTGAGTTAACAAGGGGAGGTTATTTGGGTCAAGATGGCGGATTTGAGCTAACAAGGGGAGGTTATTTGGGTCAAGATGGCGGACTTGAGCTAACAAGGGGAGGTTATTTGGGGCAAGATGGCGGATTTGAGATAACAAGGGGGAGATAACAAGAGGGCGGGATGACTTTTTATATAAGGAAATACTCATTACGCAGGTGGAGCAGCAGGCGGGATGACTTTTTATATAAGGAAATACTCATTGCGCAGGTGGAGCAGCAGGCGGGATGACTTTTTATATAGGAAAAATGTGCAGGGGCAAGATGGTGGGATGACTTTTTATATAAGGAAATACTCAGTGTGCAGGTGGAGCATCAGGCGGAGGGTGATGACTTTTTATATAAGAAAATACTCAGTGTGCAGGTGGAGCATCAGGCGGGGTGACTTTTTATATAAGGAAATACTCATTACGCAGGTGGAGCAGCAGGCGGGATGACTTTTTATATAAGGAAATACTCATTGTGCAGGTGGAGCATCAGGCGGAGGGTGATGACTTTTTATATAAGGAAATACTCATTGTACAGATGGAGCAGCAGGGGTTGGTACATGGCTTTTATATAAGGAATTGAGGAGGAGCAGCAGGTGGGATGACTTTTTATATAAGAAAATACTCATTGAGCAGGTGGAGCAGCAGGCGGGATGACTTTTTATATAGGAAAAAATGTGCAGGGGCAAGATGGCGGGGTGACTTTTTATATAAGGAAATACTCAGTGTGCAGGTGGAGCATCAGGCGGAGGGTGATGACTTTTTTATATAAGAAAATACTCAGTGTGCAGGTGGAGCATCAGGTGGGGTGACTTTTTATATAAGGAAAATGTGCAGGGGCAAGATGGCGGGATGACTTTTTATATAAGAAAATACTCATTGCGTAGGTGGAGCATCAGGCGGGATGACTTTTTATATAAGAAAATACTCAGTGTGCAGGTAGCACCAGGCGGGATGACTTTTTATATAAGGAAATACGCAGTGTGGAGGTGGAGCAGCAGGAGAAGTGGATAACTTTTTAATATAGTAATATGTGTTTATTGAGATAACAAGAAGACGATAATAGGAAGAGGATAATAGTTAGACTTTGAGATTTTTAGATAACAAGAAGACGTTATTTATAGACATATATTAATTCTGCAGGCGTGATACAGGGGTAAGATGGCGGGGTGACTTTTTATATAAGGAGAAAAATGGCGGCGCGCTGCAGGCGCAAGATGGCGGGATGACTTTTTATATAGGGAAAATGTACAAGGGCAAGAGGGCGGACTTGAGATAACAAGAAGGTGGTATATGGCGCAAGATGGCGGGGTGCTTTTTTTATATAAGGAATTGAGGAGGAGGCGAGGAGGAGACCCATGAATTTTTTATATAGAGATATGTTTAGATAACGAGAAGACGTTATTTATAGACATATATTAATTCTGCAGGAGTGATGCAGGGGCAGGGATGATATTTTTTGTGTGATGTGGTATGGTTTTGGGGGTGGAAGAGAGATATTTTAGATGTTGAGGGGAGATGTGGTGACGTTGTCAGGATGCATCTGTGTACATTTTTGGGGGTGTAGCAGGCGAGTGGACCAGCATTGAGAGGTGGGAGTGAAGAGACATTGGTGACGAGGTACGGGTGTAATGTAGCAGGTGGGGTTAGGTTAGGGGGGATATTTTTGTGTGATGTGGTATGGTTTTGGAGGTGGAAGAGAGATATTTTAGATGTTGAGGGGAGATGTGGTGACGTTGTCAGGATGCAGCTGTGTACATTTTTGGGGTGTAGCAGGCGAGTGGACCAGCATTGAGAGGTGGGAGTGAAGAGGCGTCGGTGACGAGGTACGGGTGTAATGTAGCAGGTGGGGTTAGGTTAGGGGGGATATTTTTGTGTGATGTGGTATAGTTTTGGAGGTGGAAGAGAGATATTTTAATCTGTAATGTAGCAGGTGGGGTTAGGTTAGGGCGGAGTAGTAGGGTGTGTGTTGTGGAATTGTTTTGTTATGTGTGTTGGTGTGTGTGTGTTTATATGTCTACATCCGCGTGACTTTTATATAACGAAAATGTGTTGGAGGAACGTGGAGGAGGAGAGGTCTTGGAATATAGTAATATATAAGTTCATTAATGGCGGGCGTGTTGTGTGATGATTATTTTACAAACAGTTATACGTACATATTACAGATAGGTAGCCGATATTACAACAGTTAGATGCTATTTAGTTATACATATATAGAAATATAAAAGAGAAAACACTAGATACATTTTATATATTTATTGACAAAGTTAGTTGATCTATGGGTGACATATAACCGCACTTCTTTTCGTATACCCCTTGGAGCTCTCAGAACACAGGTGGTTCGGTTTACTTGGCGAGTCTGTCAATGCACGTTTTGTCTTGTTCGTTCAACGAGGGGGTCAAATGGGAAGATTTCCCTTTTAGGCTTCTAAGTTTGTCACTGCTGGGTTGACTTTTGTCAAACTTTTTTTGGCGCAACGTGTGGTGCAAATCTGCCTCCCGCTCGCAGCATAACGAAAAAGAGACGTTGGATGGGCGGGTTTTTGCAGAGGTGTTTTAACGTGACACCAGGTACGGAAATCACATCTTTGAACATATCTACCCCTAGGTCCGCGTAAAAACTAACGTGTTGTTCTAACGCTGTGTGTGGCTAGTGATGAGAATATAAGACGCTGAGAGGTGAAGTTTGGTCGTAGACAACTACTCACTAGGAAATGCCCGTGAGGTGGTAGAAATACCCCCTCGACACGATAGAAATATGCCCTCGAGATGATATAAATATACCCTCGACACGACAGAAATATACCCTCGACACGACAGAAATATGTATGTGTAATGATAGAAAATATGACCTCGACACGACAGAAATATGCCCTCGACACGACAGAAATATGTATGTGTAATGATAGAAAATATGACCTCGACACGACAGAAATATGCCCTCGACACGACAGAAATATGTATGTGTAATTATAGAAAATATGCCCTCGACACGACAGAAATATGCCCTCGACACAACAGAAATATGTATGTGTAATGATATAAATATGTCCTCGACACGACAGAAATATGCCCTCGACACGACAGAAATATGTATGTGTAATGATAGAAAATATGACCTCGAGACGACAGAAATATACCCCCGAGATGATAGAAATGTGACCACTGGTTTTGGGAGAAAACTTTAGATATCACCCACCAAAGGATTTTCGCACGTCTAATAAAGGGGGGTCTCGATAAAATTTACTCTCTCAACCTTCACTCAGCTCTCCAAAGGTTTAAGTATTGCATCACTTCTTGGCATGTTCACCTAGTTAGTGGGAGCCGTCACCTACAAAGAGGTATGACCCCACCTGCAAGGGGTGGTCCTGGAAACAGTCTGTAGCAGTGCAGTCTGGCTGATCGAGTGCGGCTCGCAATGGGAAGGCAAAAGCGGTCCCTAAACAATGTCGGGTTGTAGTCGGTTGTGTCGATCGAGAGGTGGAGATATCACAGCTTAGAAGGGAGTTTTGAAGCGAGTTGAGGTTTTGTGTTTTCTTTTGTAGTGGTGTGGGTGAGGTCGGGAGGTTTTTTGTGTGATGTATTGTACCGGTAGTGTGTTTGGTTGTAGGTATCTTAATTGTGTGGTGTAGTTTGTGGGGCTGTCGAATCGTGGGGTGTGCTGGGGTATGGGTTTTTTGTGTGTCGGTATTTTAATTGTTGTATCTACATATATGTATAGATCAGAGTGAAGTTTTAGAAACCAGTACTAGTTCTACCATCGAACTTGCGTCCTGGTAGTGTGTGTGTTGTTTATTTTACATATAGACAGGTATACATATACAAGATGTTACAGCAGTTATACGCTAAATAGTCAAGCTAAAACACTAGTCTCAAACGCATTGTAGGTCGCTTGACACCTGCCCAGCCTTATTTGCTCACTAACAGCAACTTGCTTAATGAAAAGCTAATCGATTGTGTTATAGCGGCTTTAAGCTAGGTTGTGAAACGGTTTGAGACACGATTCGTGGTGACAGATGGTTACATACTCAGAAACCTAATCGATACTCAACGTGCTGTTGAACAAATATTCAGTGTTAGCTTTCTCGGTTTGATAGACTCGGTCACTATTTATTAGCTGTAATTCTTTAAATAGTCTTGTTAAGGTATTATCTCTATAATATTGCGTATGCGTAAGCAATAACAGGAGATTTTGTGTGTGTTTTATTAGGTATAGATACACTACGCAAAAGTGATCTCACCAGAACTTTGTTATCTATGTAGATGTGTCGTAGTCTAGTTACAAACAGCAAGGTGGTTTAGAAGTAACTTTATCATTTTTATTGGAAGAAAATTGTGTTTTTTATCGTTTACATGTTTTGTAACAAATTTGATTGCTCCAAAACTTTCACACAATTAGGTTACTACTTGACTCGAGAAGAAGGTCTTTTTATAAACACTCTTGAGTGAATTCCCATTTTTTCCTATCCGCTATAGAATAAAGAGGAAAATATATTTTTTAAAAGTATTACCTGTTATAGAGGCAGATGAGTAAGGTTCGGTATGATGGAGGCGGTTTTGGTTTTGTGTTGTGTTGTGTGTGTAGTGGGTCACGGGGTAGTTTTCTTTATTATTTATATTATAGCATGAGTAATAAAATCTACTTACCCCAATGTTCAGTTAATGTTATGTAAATGAACCGTAAACACTCGCAGTCTCCAACATAAAAAATATTGGGAAAGACCACACTGAACAAAAACAAATAGACAATTTATTGAACACACCCGTAGAGATATATCTTGCAGGTAGACTAAAGTATGGCGGCAACTAAACACGTACTTAGCGTTACAATCTGTAACTGATTCATGGTCGAGACCAGTTTCATACATTTTAAGAAAAACCCAACAACCACGTGTTTGTACCCTCACTAGAAAGAAATCGGATCGATGACCCGTGCAAATCAGCGATCGTGAATTTCTGTTCACGTCACTACGGTAAAATACAAACCATCAATAGTAGAAAACTTATAAAAGAAATATTCCTACGTTCGTGTGTTCGAATCACCGCCAGCTTGCATCAATTTTTTTATTCAACCTATAGATAAATAGATCAACCGTCAAATACTTCTTTAAAAAACACTTTCCCTTGGTAAAAAATAATACCCCTTCTCATAAAAATACTGCCCCTTGTCAAAAAAAATGTCGCCCTCTTCGTAATCAAAGTTCTTCCTATTGTCAAAAAAATGTCACCCCGTGACAATTAAATTTCTCCCCTTTACTTCCCCTTGGTAAATACTTACAGTTGCGGTCTTCAACACGCGCCCCAACGGTTTAAGCACTTCATCACTTCTTATCATGTTATAAATTATTCTATCCAGACACTTTCCTTTCTCTCACACGATCACCTTGTGATAAAAATATTTCTTACCCCTTACTTTCACATTGTCATCACTATCATCTCGGCTCAGACAGGACTATAAACATCTATTACCTACCCGATAAAAGCTACGACAAACGTTATCTACCAGTTGTAATAGCATATATAGTCTGTTGTAACGGAACATCGGATAATTTCTTGTTGCCCTAAGACGCCGCAAGGCGTAATGGCCACAGACTGCTTGGTCGGTCGACGGGTAAGGATGGAAGAAGAAGAAGAATAATAGTATGATGTAGAAAAATACCTACCACGGTCTTACATACTCTCTGTATGGATGTGTATGACATGAAAATCTATTTCTTTTATAAAAAATTTTAGTACAAATGTGTTTCTGCGAAAAACCGAAAGCTAACGGTTCGACGGTGAAACCGACTATCCGTGTTACGCCAATGTTTAATTACACTACAGGTGTGTTTGGAAAAAACAATTAAACAAAGCCGACTGCATTCAGAAAGATCGAGTGAGAGACGCACGCGTGTGTGTTTCAGAGATCTGCGCGTACGAGGTCGATAGACAATTTCATTACGGAGGATGTTTCAAACAGCTGTGTTTGCTAAATCGAGCCCTTGTCGAAAATATGAGTTATTTTACATTAGATCTGTTTCTCATTCGTATCCAAATATTCAGTGTTTAGTCATTATTTCTATAATAGTGTGTGTATTCGTAAGCAATAACAGGAGGTTTTTGTGTATTTCAAAGTTTAGATACACTACCCAAAAGGGATTTCACCGGGTAGACGAGAGTATGACACCAACTAGATACGGCTTTAGTGTTACACTCTATAACTGATTCATTTTCGAGACCATTTTCAAACATTTTAAGAAAACGCAACAACCACATGCTTGTAACCTCACTAGAAAGAAACAGGCGTGATGGCCAGTGTGAAACAGCGCGCGTAAAACTTGACTCGTTTTAAAATCCTCGTAACATAGAGGGTGCCGTTAGGACTAAATATAGCTAGCTAGAAAAACGTAATAAAATAGCTAACAGGCAGAGTTTTCTTTAGTATTGGTAGACGAAAAAACTTATCTACAACGAGATTTACATGTGTAAGACTAACACTGTTACTTATTTCTGTTCACGTCATGGCAGACAACCTCAAAACACAAGAGCTCAATAGTAGAAATTTATTTAAAAAAAAACGTTCCCTCGCTCGTGTACGCGAACCCCCTCCCCGATTTTTTTTTTTTTAAGGTTTCACTTTTTTATTTTTTTATTTTACAAGTGCGACATCTGGTGATAGGTTTTTATATAGTCTCACAATCACCAAAGTTTTTTTTTCGCACGTGTAACAAAGGCTGATCTCGTCGAGAAGTGGGAGTGCAATGTTTGATAGAAGTATATAGTTAATGGTCTCTTTTAAAAGAATACTTGTGTTAAAGAGGAAAATATAAAAATCGGATATATGTCATAACCAGACTAAAATATGACGCCAACTACATATTCATTAGTGTTACAGGTTACAATCGAGACAATGCCGAGGTTAGTTTCAATCATTTTAAGAAAAACCAACACGCACGTGTTTTTTTTACCACGCGTTGTTAAACTCGATCGATGGTCGGCGCTCGCGATTTTAGTTAACAAGAAGACGATATATTCATATAATAGGAAGATATATTTAGACAATAAGAAGACTTTGAGACAATAGGAAGATGAGAATAGGAAGAGGTTAATAGGAAGACGATATATTTATAGATAACAAGAAGACGATATATTTATAGATAACAAGAAGACGATATATTTAGACAAACAATTAGAGGATATAGGTAACAAAAGAAGTATACACAAGGTATGTGTGATGCACCGCACACAACCCGGGAGGGCAGACCCAGTTTTTTAACTGGGCACCAGAGGAACTCTGGAACGGTTAAGGAGGCCAACCCGATGCTGATTACAGCATCGGGCCGGCTGACTTAACAACACGTGCATCACACATACCTTGTGTATACTTCTTTTGTTACCTATATCCTCTAATTGTTTGTCTAAATATATCGTCTTCTTGTTATCTATAAATATATCGTCTTCTTGTTATCTATAAATATATCGTCTTCCTATTAACCTCTTCCTATTCTCATCTTCCTATTGTCTCAAAGTCTTCTTATTGTCTAAATATATCTTCCTATTATATGAATATATCGTCTTCTTGTTAACTAAAATCGCGAGCGCCGACCATCGATCGAGTTTAACAACGCGTGGTAAAAAAAAACACGTGCGTGTTGGTTTTTCTTAAAATGATTGAAACTAACCTCGGCATTGTCTCGATTGTAACCTGTAACACTAATGAATATGTAGTTGGCGTCATATTTTAGTCTGGTTATGACATATATCCGATTTTTATATTTTCCTCTTTAACACAAGTATTCTTTTAAAAGAGACCATTAACTATATACTTCTATCAAACATTGCACTCCCACTTCTCGACGAGATCAGCCTTTGTTACACGTGCGAAAAAAAACTTTGGTGATTGTGAGACTATATAAAACCTATCACCAGATGTCGCACTTGTAAAATAAAAAAATAAAAAAGTGAAACCTTAAAAAAAAAAAAAATCGGGGAGGGGGGTTCGCGTACACGAGCGAGGGAACGTTTTTTTTAAATAAATTTCTACTATTGAGCTCTTGTGTTTTGAGGTTGTCTGCAATGACGTGAACAGAAATAAGTAACAGTGTTAGTCTTACACATGTAAATCTCGTTGTAGATAAGTTTTTTC
The DNA here is from genome assembly GCA_024509875.1 of Oreohelix idahoensis. Lineage (NCBI taxonomy): Eukaryota > Metazoa > Mollusca > Gastropoda > Stylommatophora > Oreohelicidae > Oreohelix > Oreohelix idahoensis. The sequence continues at coordinate 679,654 of JAMPIV010006736.1, forward strand.
GTCTACCAATACTAAAGAAAACTCTGCCTGTTAGCTATTTTATTACGTTTTTCTAGCTAGCTATATTTAGTCCTAACGGCACCCTCTATGTTACGAGGATTTTAAAACGAGTCAAGTTTTACGCGCGCTGTTTCACACTGGCCATCACGCCTGTTTCTTTCTAGTGAGGTTACAAGCATGTGGTTGTTGCGTTTTCTTAAAATGTTTGAAAATGGTCTCGAAAATGAATCAGTTATAGAGTGTAACACTAAAGCCGTATCTAGTTGGTGTCATACTCTCGTCTACCCGGTGAAATCCCTTTTGGGTAGTGTATCTAAACTTTGAAATACACAAAAACCTCCTGTTATTGCTTACGAATACACACACTATTATAGAAATAATGACTAAACACTGAATATTTGGATACGAATGAGAAACAGATCTAATGTAAAATAACTCATATTTTCGACAAGGGCTCGATTTAGCAAACACAGCTGTTTGAAACATCCTCCGTAATGAAATTGTCTATCGACCTCGTACGCGCAGATCTCTGAAACACACACGCGTGCGTCTCTCACTCGATCTTTCTGAATGCAGTCGGCTTTGTTTAATTGTTTTTTCCAAACACACCTGTAGTGTAATTAAACATTGGCGTAACACGGATAGTCGGTTTCACCGTCGAACCGTTAGCTTTCGGTTTTTCGCAGAAACACATTTGTACTAAAATTTTTTATAAAAGAAATAGATTTTCATGTCATACACATCCATACAGAGAGTATGTAAGACCGTGGTAGGTATTTTTCTACATCATACTATTATTCTTCTTCTTCTTCCATCCTTACCCGTCGACCGACCAAGCAGTCTGTGGCCATTACGCCTTGCGGCGTCTTAGGGCAACAAGAAATTATCCGATGTTCCGTTACAACAGACTATATATGCTATTACAACTGGTAGATAACGTTTGTCGTAGCTTTTATCGGGTAGGTAATAGATGTTTATAGTCCTGTCTGAGCCGAGATGATAGTGATGACAATGTGAAAGTAAGGGGTAAGAAATATTTTTATCACAAGGTGATCGTGTGAGAGAAAGGAAAGTGTCTGGATAGAATAATTTATAACATGATAAGAAGTGATGAAGTGCTTAAACCGTTGGGGCGCGTGTTGAAGACCGCAACTGTAAGTATTTACCAAGGGGAAGTAAAGGGGAGAAATTTAATTGTCACGGGGTGACATTTTTTTGACAATAGGAAGAACTTTGATTACGAAGAGGGCGACATTTTTTTTGACAAGGGGCAGTATTTTTATGAGAAGGGGTATTATTTTTTACCAAGGGAAAGTGTTTTTAAAGAAGTATTTGACGGTTGATCTATTTATCTATAGGTTGAATAAAAAAATTGATGCAAGCTGGCGGTGATTCGAACACACGAACGTAGGAATATTTCTTTTATAAGTTTTCTACTATTGATGGTTTGTATTTTACCGTAGTGACGTGAACAGAAATTCACGATCGCTGATTTGCACGGGTCATCGATCCGATTTCTTTCTAGTGAGGGTACAAACACGTGGTTGTTGGGTTTTTCTTAAAATGTATGAAACTGGTCTCGACCATGAATCAGTTACAGATTGTAACGCTAAGTACGTGTTTAGTTGCCGCCATACTTTAGTCTACCTGCAAGATATATCTCTACGGGTGTGTTCAATAAATTGTCTATTTGTTTTTGTTCAGTGTGGTCTTTCCCAATATTTTTTATGTTGGAGACTGCGAGTGTTTACGGTTCATTTACATAACATTAACTGAACATTGGGGTAAGTAGATTTTATTACTCATGCTATAATATAAATAATAAGAAAACTACCCCGTGACCCACTACACACACAACACAACACAAAACCAAAACCGCCTCCATCATACCGAACCTTACTCATCTGCCTCTATAACAGGTAATACTTTTAAAAATATATTTTCCTCTTTATTCTATAGCGGATAGGAAAAAATGGGAATTCACTCAAGAGTGTTTATAAAAAGACCTTCTTCTCAAGTCAAGTAGTAACCTAATTGTGTGAAAGTTTTGGAGCAATCAAATTTGTTACAAAACATGTAAACGATAAAAAACACAATTTTCTTCCAATAAAAATGATAAAGTTACTTCTAAACCACCTTGCTGTTTGTAACTAGACTACGACACATCTACATAGATAACAAAGTTCTGGTGAGATCACTTTTGCGTAGTGTATCTATACCTAATAAAACACACACAAAATCTCCTGTTATTGCTTACGCATACGCAATATTATAGAGATAATACCTTAACAAGACTATTTAAAGAATTACAGCTAATAAATAGTGACCGAGTCTATCAAACCGAGAAAGCTAACACTGAATATTTGTTCAACAGCACGTTGAGTATCGATTAGGTTTCTGAGTATGTAACCATCTGTCACCACGAATCGTGTCTCAAACCGTTTCACAACCTAGCTTAAAGCCGCTATAACACAATCGATTAGCTTTTCATTAAGCAAGTTGCTGTTAGTGAGCAAATAAGGCTGGGCAGGTGTCAAGCGACCTACAATGCGTTTGAGACTACTGTTTTAGCTTGACTATTTAGCGTATAACTGCTGTAACATCTTGTATATGTATACCTGTCTATATGTAAAATAAACAACACACACACTACCAGGACGCAAGTTCGATGGTAGAACTAGTACTGGTTTCTAAAACTTCACTCTGATCTATACATATTGTAGATACAACAATTAAAATACCGACACACAAAAAACCCATACCCCAGCACACCCCACGATTCGACAGCCCCACAAACTACACCACACAATTAAGATACCTACAACCAAACACACTACCGGTACAATACATCACACAAAAAACCTCCCGACCTCACCCACACCACTACAAAAGAAAACACAAAACCTCAACTCGCTTCAAAACTCCCTTCTAAGCTGTGATATCTCCACCTCTCGATCGACACAACCGACTACAACCCGACATTGTTTAGGGACCGCTTTTGCCTTCCCATTGCGAGCCGCACTCGATCAGCCAGACTGCACTGCTACAGACTGTTTCCAGGACCACCCTTGCAGGTGGGGTCATACCTCTTTGTAGGTGACGGCTCCCACTAACTAGGTGAACATGCCAAGAAGTGATGCAATACTTAAACCTTTGGAGAGCTGAGTGAAGGTCGAGAGAGTAAATTTTATCGAGACCCCCCTTTATTACACGTGCGAAAATCCTTTGGTGGGTGATATCTAAAGTTTTCTCCCAAAACCAGTGGTCACATTTCTATCATCTCGGGGGTATATTTCTGTCGTCTCGAGGTCATATTTTCTATCATTACACATACATATTTCTGTCGTGTCGAGGGCATATTTCTGTCGTGTCGAGGACATATTTATATCATTACACATACATATTTCTGTCGTGTCGAGGGCATATTTCTGTCGTGTCGAGGGCATATTTTCTATCATTACACATACATATTTCTGTCGTGTCGAGGGCATATTTCTGTCGTGTCGAGGTCATATTTTCTATCATTACACATACATATTTCTGTCGTGTCGAGGGCATATTTCTGTCGTGTCGAGGTCATATTTTCTATCATTACACATACATATTTCTGTCGTGTCGAGGGTATATTTCTGTCGTGTCGAGGGCATATTTTCTATCATCTCGAGGGCATATTTCTATCGTGTCGAGGGGGTATTTCTACCACCTCACGGGCATTTCCTAGTGAGTAGTTGTCTACGACCAAACTTCACCTCTCAGCGTCTTATATTCTCATCACTAGCCACACACAGCGTTAGAACAACACGTTAGTTTTTACGCGGACCTAGGGGTAGATATGTTCAAAGATGTGATTTCCGTACCTGGTGTCACGTTAAAACACCTCTGCAAAAACCCGCCCATCCAACGTCTCTTTTTCGTTATGCTGCGAGCGGGAGGCAGATTTGCACCACACGTTGCGCCAAAAAAAGTTTGACAAAAGTCAACCCAGCAGTGACAAACTTAGAAGCCTAAAAGGGAAATCTTCCCATTTGACCCCCTCGTTGAACGAACAAGACAAAACGTGCATTGACAGACTCGCCAAGTAAACCGAACCACCTGTGTTCTGAGAGCTCCAAGGGGTATACGAAAAGAAGTGCGGTTATATGTCACCCATAGATCAACTAACTTTGTCAATAAATATATAAAATGTATCTAGTGTTTTCTCTTTTATATTTCTATATATGTATAACTAAATAGCATCTAACTGTTGTAATATCGGCTACCTATCTGTAATATGTACGTATAACTGTTTGTAAAATAATCATCACACAACACGCCCGCCATTAATGAACTTATATATTACTATATTCCAAGACCTCTCCTCCTCCACGTTCCTCCAACACATTTTCGTTATATAAAAGTCACGCGGATGTAGACATATAAACACACACACACCAACACACATAACAAAACAATTCCACAACACACACCCTACTACTCCGCCCTAACCTAACCCCACCTGCTACATTACAGATTAAAATATCTCTCTTCCACCTCCAAAACTATACCACATCACACAAAAATATCCCACCTAACCTAACCCCACCTGCTACATTACACCCGTACCTCGTCACCGACGCCTCTTCACTCCCACCTCTCAATGCTGGTCCACTCGCCTGCTACACCCCAAAAATGTACACAGCTGCATCCTGACAACGTCACCACATCTCCCCTCAACATCTAAAATATCTCTCTTCCACCTCCAAAACCATACCACATCACACAAAAATATCCCCCCTAACCTAACCCCACCTGCTACATTACACCCGTACCTCGTCACCAATGTCTCTTCACTCCCACCTCTCAATGCTGGTCCACTCGCCTGCTACACCCCCAAAAATGTACACAGATGCATCCTGACAACGTCACCACATCTCCCCTCAACATCTAAAATATCTCTCTTCCACCCCCAAAACCATACCACATCACACAAAAATATCATCCCTGCCCCTGCATCACTCCTGCAGAATTAATATATGTCTATAAATAACGTCTTCTCGTTATCTAAACATATCTCTATATAAAAAATTCATGGGTCTCCTCCTCGCCTCCTCCTCAATTCCTTATATAAAAAAAGCACCCCGCCATCTTGCGCCATATACCACCTTCTTGTTATCTCAAGTCCGCCCTCTTGCCCTTGTACATTTTCCCTATATAAAAAGTCATCCCGCCATCTTGCGCCTGCAGCGCGCCGCCATTTTTCTCCTTATATAAAAAGTCACCCCGCCATCTTACCCCTGTATCACGCCTGCAGAATTAATATATGTCTATAAATAACGTCTTCTTGTTATCTAAAAATCTCAAAGTCTAACTATTATCCTCTTCCTATTATCGTCTTCTTGTTATCTCAATAAACACATATTACTATATTAAAAAGTTATCCACTTCTCCTGCTGCTCCACCTCCACACTGCGTATTTCCTTATATAAAAAGTCATCCCGCCTGGTGCTACCTGCACACTGAGTATTTTCTTATATAAAAAGTCATCCCGCCTGATGCTCCACCTACGCAATGAGTATTTTCTTATATAAAAAGTCATCCCGCCATCTTGCCCCTGCACATTTTCCTTATATAAAAAGTCACCCCACCTGATGCTCCACCTGCACACTGAGTATTTTCTTATATAAAAAGTCATCACCCTCCGCCTGATGCTCCACCTGCACACTGAGTATTTCCTTATATAAAAAGTCACCCCGCCATCTTGCCCCTGCACATTTTTCCTATATAAAAAGTCATCCCGCCTGCTGCTCCACCTGCTCAATGAGTATTTTCTTATATAAAAAGTCATCCCACCTGCTGCTCCTCCTCAATTCCTTATATAAAAGCCATGTACCAACCCCTGCTGCTCCATCTGTACAATGAGTATTTCCTTATATAAAAAGTCATCACCCTCCGCCTGATGCTCCACCTGCACAATGAGTATTTCCTTATATAAAAAGTCATCCCGCCTGCTGCTCCACCTGCGTAATGAGTATTTCCTTATATAAAAAGTCACCCCGCCTGATGCTCCACCTGCACACTGAGTATTTTCTTATATAAAAAGTCATCACCCTCCGCCTGATGCTCCACCTGCACACTGAGTATTTCCTTATATAAAAAGTCACCCCGCCATCTTGCCCCTGCACATTTTTCCTATATAAAAAGTCATCCCGCCTGCTGCTCCACCTGCGCAATGAGTATTTCCTTATATAAAAAGTCATCCCGCCTGCTGCTCCACCTGCGTAATGAGTATTTCCTTATATAAAAAGTCATCCCGCCCTCTTGTTATCTCCCCCTTGTTATCTCAAATCCGCCATCTTGCCCCAAATAACCTCCCCTTGTTAGCTCAAGTCCGCCATCTTGACCCAAATAACCTCCCCTTGTTAGCTCAAATCCGCCATCTTGACCCAAATAACCTCCCCTTGTTATCTCAAATCCGCCATCTTGACCCAAATAACCTCCCCTTGTTAGCTCAAGTCCGCCATCTTGACCCAAATAACCTCCCCTTGTTAGCTCAAGTCCGCCATCTTGACCCAAATAACCTCCCCTTGTTAGCTCAAGTCCTTGTTAGCTCAAGTCCGCCATCTTGCGCCGCCTGAATGCGCTTATATAAAAGTCATGCGCCTCCTGGCGTTTTTGCTATATAAAAGTCACGCGCCTCCTGGCGCGCCTCCTGCGCGCCTCCTGAATGATACCTAGTTGGGGGGGGTCCAAATGATATTGGAATTGATTCTGATTTTTGTGTTGGACATGACTTCTTTTGATTTCCACCCATTTCTTTGATTTCATCAGACCAGTGGTGGCCAAGGTAAGGTTGGCCGAGGGCCAGATTATGGTAAAGGGTAACACTAGAGGGCCAGACCTATAAAATCCTTTAAGAATAACGTTCTGAGATTTAGTTTTACATATATAATGAACCACGTACAGAAAGCAACGGCAAACTTCTGTACTGCACATCTGCCAAGACATGTATACCAGTCTTCGGACTGAAATTACTGTTTAAAAAAAAATAATGAATCTGTTGTTTTAATTTGTTTTGTAATTTGTAATATGACATGTAATTATTTATTTCAAACATACATTTGTGTGTTATTTCATTGTGAAGAGTGTGGCTTATCAAAACTTTTCACCAGTGATTTGAAGTCTACTTCTATTTGTGACGTAGCAATTCTGAGAACATGTTATAATACAGTCAGTTAATCTGTTTCTGGTCTTGGATTTGATAAGCTTTATGGCAGAAAATGTCTCACAATGATATGTGCTACCAAATATAGAGCACACTTTTAGGGCCCATTTTCTCAGAAGTGGGTAACGTTTCTTTGGTAGTAATTTCCACAAATCGGCTCCAGTTGCTTCTGTTGTGTTGATGAATGGGTCACATTGGAGTTCACATAACTGTAATTGTAGTTCTGCTGGCTGAGACTCCACTGTGCACTTGAATGGGTTGTTAAAAAGTTCCATTTGTGGACGAAACATCTCAAAATCTTGAAATCGACGATCAAACTCAGAAATCAGATGTTCAATGTCATCTGTGTACCTCTTGAAGTTAACACTTTCTCAGACAGCTGTTTACGACAAGGAAAATGAAAAAGGTCATTCTTTTGCAAAGACAGATAAATAGGCTCAGTTTCTTTTTGAAGCCATCAACATAGCCCATCATTTGAAAAATTATTTGCCTTTTTCCTTGTAACTGCAAATTCAGTACATTCAAATGTTGTGTTATATCTGTGAGAAATGCCAAGTGCTGAATGAAATGAATATCTTTGAGTTTATTTTGAAGATCAATTGAACATGGTAAGCTGTCTCGAAGGAAGTCAAATATTTCATCCTTCAGTTCACAAAATCTTATTAAACATTTTCCTCTCACCTCAGCATTAAACAGGAGATCACCGTAAACAGAATCCACTTCTTCTAAAAATGCAAGGAACTTCCTGTGAGTTAGAGAGCTGTGTCCTCCTCTGATCAAATTCGTTATTTTCACCACAGTAGCCATAGTGTCATTTAGGTTTATGGATTTTGCACAAAGGGCCTCTTGGTGAACTATGCAATGTAATGAAGGCACGTCAATTTTATTTTGCTTCAAAAGTCCATCAAAACCAGTATTTTTACCAACCATAGCCTTGCAACCATCGGTACATACAGCAGACAATTTTTCAAACCCACCATATTCTTCCATGGTATTTTGAACTGCATAAAATATGTCATCCCCTTTACTTGTACCATGCAAAGAGCAAACTTTCAGTAATTCTTCAGAAACAGTAAAGTCTTCCTGGATCACTTTAACAAAAATAAGAAGCTGGCTAGTGTCTGTGATGTCTGTACTTTCATCAATCGTCAGTGAAATGTATGGACAATTTTAAATTAAAGATTTCAAGTTCTGGGACAAATGCAAACTAATATCTTCTGTTCTCTTAGCTACGGTTTGTTTTGAAAGAGGTACATTTTGAAATTCTTTTAACACTTTTTCTTCATTGAACGCTTCTGCCATTTGAACTGCAACACTTTTTCACAAACTCTCCATCAGTAAACGGCTTTTTTGCTTTTGCAAGCTCATAACTAATCACATAGGACGCCATGAGCGATGATTCCTGAATCTTATTTACATGACTAAATATACTCTTTTGCTGATTCAGTTTGTTCTTGAGTTGTTCAATCACAAGCTTTCTCGACTCGCTGCTATGCTCGTCGTTGTTTTTCTGATGATTTGTGATGTAGTGACGTTTCAAGTTATATTCCTTCACTACGGCTAACACTTGGGCGCAAACTAAGCACCGAAGTTTATTATCCTTATTGAGAATGAACATATAATCGAACTCCCATTCTGGTTTAAATGCGCGATTTTCACTGTCAACTTTTCTATACTTAGAAAACATTTTTACAAATGCAAACTCTTATACATGAAAACGTGCACAACAGCTACAAGCCCAGAAGTGTCACTGTCTGATTTATACTTAACACACTTCACAAGACCAACTGTGCACCTCAACTCCTTCCTATAGAAATGTACCTACCATCCATCCCCACTCCCACGATCACTTTCCCATACCGATGCTAAAGACAAAGCAACATCATTGGATCTCAGAGACTTCCGACCGCAGAGAAGATATGTCATTGCTTTCAGTTTCTCATTGTCAAAGTAGGTACCGACACTGTCTTCGCCTGTCCACGTGCACGATCAGAGATTTGACGTTATCATTTCCGTTTTGTCGGCACTATCTAGTAGAGCTCAATTGGTATGATAGAGAGAGAGAGAGAGAGAGAGAGAGAGAGAGAGAGAGAGAGAGAGAGAGAGAGAGAGAGAGAGAGAGAGAGAGAGAGAGTTGGTGGTGTTGTGGGAGGTGGGGAGATATTAATCGTACCTATTTGGTTTTGTTTCTGGTGCCTGTGCGTGCTATTTTGTAATATTTTTTTTAGCACAGTTGTCGGAGTATACAGTAATTTTCAATCAACAATAAGAGGCCGGCCAAAACAAGTTGGCGGGCCAGTCAAAACTGGTTGGCGGGCCAGATCTGGCCTGCGGGCCGTAGTTTGGCCACCTCTGCATTAGACTATTGTTGCGATTCCTATAACCTGATACTATTTCTTTTTAATCTATGGAATATTTCAGCTGAGATTATAATATTAACTGGTAAATATACTCGTCAAAATCATGACGGGGAAAGAACTAAAGCTAACGTCTTAACCTTTTAGCATCTGCAGCACATTTAGAAGACTAGGAAACTCATTTTGTTGACTCTGAATGAAGTTATTTTATACAATTTTGTAAAGCTTCGAAAATAATTTTTTTTCCAAGGGGTGTAATTTATTCTCTTCCTTGTCAAAGGGAAATAATTAAATGGCAAAAAGAAAACAGTAACAATAAAGTATATTCGATTTTTGACACAGTATCATTTACTTTTTATCTTTTTATTCAAATAACCGCTGCAAATTTGCAGAGAAAAAGATAAGTTCTATATTAAACTTTGCTCATCTTAGTGCAAAGGCTAGATGTGCACGGCTTTTATATAAGTTCCTGACTGCGATTCTTTGAAAAAAAATTTGTGACGTCCGTGACGTAAAGCTTGAGAAATATAACACCCTATATACCCCAATTATAACCAAATTTCAGGTTGAACAGGTTATCACAGCAACATAGTAGAAGAAAACAACAACAACAACATTGAGAAATATACATAAAATATATCAGTCTAGCACAATGGGCTAATCACCTGTTTGCCAAACATTTTGATTACATGTTTTGCCTAGGAGCCTTGTGCTCTTTGGGTCACCTCTACACTTCGTTTTACGGGGTAGAAGAGGTTCCGATTATGAGATGTGATGTGATATATCAGTCTAAAGCCCCAGTAGCATAGTGGTCTATGGTTCGATCCCCAGATGAGGTGGGATTTATAATGCTCCTAGCAAACCCAACGGCCTAATATCCGGCTTTTGGCTAGGTTCATGTGTCTACACACAGGGACCAATAGTGACATTTATGTCATTAGGTCCTTTGTGTGAAAACACAGAAGATCACTACAATGACACATGTTGTCATTGGGTCTTCTTGTGTTGGGACATGTGGTCTTGACCAGAGCCGGGTATGGACAGGGGCCAATGCAACCTCATGCGAGGAAAAAATATGCAACCTCATGCGAGGAAATTTAAAAAAAAAAAGAAGGGGATTTTTTTTAGGCCGCAAAACGGCTCCTGGGTCGACCCAGCCCCCAAATGGGGTACCAGAGCAACACTGGGAAGGTTAAGGCGGCCGGCGTGATGCTGACCACATCACCCCTAGTGTGCCGACGGTGGAGAAAATATGGGCCTAACACCATATTCCCAATACGCTTCAATAGGGCGTGTAACGGGATCCTTGACCTTTTATATCAGTCTACCACACGGAAGTTATTTTCTATTGGGGATAAAAGTTAACTATTGTGAATAAAAGTAGAAACATAATTTATGTAAGAAGTGAGTATGGCTTATTTTGCTTGTGACGTTACATTTTTTCCACCCTCCCCTGCCTACCGCCACACAAAGTCACACAATTCTGACCCCCTACCCCCTTCAATACGTGACGTCATGTGTGGACAGAAAGTACAGAAAAGAGTGAATTTCGTACAACTTCAATGCGAAACGCAATGTCACATTGCTTAGGTTTCACCCTGCTTGCAAAACTTCACGTTTTCGTAGATTATCACTTTAATAATGTGTAAAATTTGTATTCCTTTAGTCATACCATATAGCATTTATTTAACAACATCTGCGTGGAGAAAGGTGCTATTATTGGAAAAGTTTAATTTGTAGCCGTACAGGCAGCAGCCATTACACAATCATTACAATTTTAAAATGCATGAATATGGAATACACATTTCATAGTTTTTCCTTCTTTATATCTTGGAAAGCCATTGAAAAATCATCCTGATATCCCTTTGAGAGAGCTGCTGGATGTCCCATCGTTTTTTCGCTATACGCATATTTTTGACAATTGTACTGTGTCGTCACGAAAGAAGAGCTTTTCCAAACTAAAATTTATCAAATTTTATCTAAGGTCAATGTTACACCCCCCTAAAGATAAATAGGAAAATCCGGGAGGTCATTACTGTTGTACCTCCGTCAAGCACGTGAAAGTCAATCATGGCTGTCACTGATAACGTATTGTTTGGTGAATACGGTAAGGGTGTCTTATTGATTATCTGCTAACGTTGCTGCTGTGTTGTGGATCTGGTAATGTCTACATTTGATACATACATATACGCCACACAGGCAAACACTGTAGAAGTCTACTGGTAAGCGATGCACAAGTTCTCGATACAGATAGACCACGCCCACTCCGGGGCTATTTCTAAATACGTGTTAAGTTCCCTGTCACACTTGTAATATTAAGTGCGTGTGTTGGTTTAGTCGTTTACACCACAGGTACGTACACAAGAGTCATGGATGGTTGTAAACGACTGATGACATTTCATATGGGTTTATTCACGTCACAACACATTGATGAAATACACATAGAATACCGTTCACAGCACAACACAAGATATAAAGTACCACATAATAACTGCGCACTCGGCAGCTACAATGATATCATGATTCATGGCCTAAAGTACTCTTATTAAACTCAGCGCTATAAAGAATCCTCAATAACAATCCTCTCACAGGAGCTAATGATTCATGGCCTAAAGTACTCTTATTAAACTCAAAACTCCTCACACAGGAGATAATGGCCTTTAAAGACTGCACACTGCAGTTATAAACATTTCCACAATAATCAAAAACTGCAGTTTCATACTACGCTGTACCCACAGCGAAAAATCCGTCGACATTTTAAATTCAGCACTGTACAGGCATTTCACACTTCCCAAAAACACTGTCTTCCTACCCGGTCAAAAACGCCCGGAACACTTAGATAACACACTCGTCCCGCTCAAAAAGCAGACACGACTTTTTCACTGTTCACCTAACACAAACAATTGCGGGATAGCAGCGAGCTATTCTCACTCCGTTCAAAACATTACAGAAATAAATATATCAGCGCTTTTTCACGCTGTCTGTAAATCTGTCTCTCGAAACTATCACGAGATACTCTCTAAATAATTCGATAGCTAACAAGCAACTAAGTGCTATAACTCACTCAAAAAATCTATTTCAACTACTGACATACTCCAGTTTACTTCCCTTACACTAAAACTGTTCGTTACATAGGGTTTACCTCACCCCCAGAGAAAAAAAATTGATTCTATCAATTTTTTGACAAATACATTCCCCAAAACCAAAAAAGATTAAGAGGACAATGAAACTCTAACATATGCGTATAAGAATTACTTTAAGTTAAGTTAAGATAAGACATCTACAAAATATAAGCATTAAGTGAAATGTAAAAATGAAGTATCCAATGTAATCAACTAAGCATACCAAAAATAATGTATTACAAAACCAAGTTTAAGTGAATACAGCACAATTAAATAGGAAACAACCGATAGTACAAGAAAAGACAAGATCAAGCAAACGAAAAAAATGATCCGTAATAAAGGTAAGTATGAAATCAGAATATGAGGAAAAAAAACAATAAATATTACATTCAAACAATTTGTTATATATAAAATAATTACAAATATCACCAAGTAGTTACACTATTATTAAGTTATACCATTAAAGTAACAATACATAGAATGAAAGTTTAAGAAGCGCTAAAAAGAAGAAGTATACAAGAAAAAATGAAGTGAGAAAACGTAAATAAAAGCACGAAAATGTAAACAAAATATGAAACCATACTGAAAAGACAATAGAAAAGAAGGAATGGAATGAAGGATAATCAACAGAGACAGATAGAAAGCAAAAGGTATGAATATAGAGATCGTTGATAAAAATGTATACAAAGAAGTATTTAGATCAACAAACGTATTTCAAAATACATACAAACCACGATCGAAAAGCACAAAAGAAAAATAACAAACCGTAAATACCTATTTACTAATACTAAAAAAATACTTTATAACTAAACAAAAAACATAATCAGTAAATTTAAACCATAGTTATACAAGTGTTAATACAATAATCAACAATAAAACTTATCGACACCACACAAAAAAACGGTTTGATAGCATTGCTACAAGACAACGCATAATCAAGAGCTAATACAACAGTTTAACATCCAAAAAACAAACAAAAACTATTCTTTAAAGAACTAACATTACTCTACATATCAGGACATAGCACATATCCAAACGTAGGCATTATACAAAACCAAAAATAAAAAAAATTTTCAATTTCTGGGAAAATCTCTAAAAATATTTTCCAAAAAAATACAGTACAAAAATATTTTCGTAATGCTAAGAGGCTTACAGTAAAAAATAGTATTTTAATTTTAATTAATTCAAATCTATAATTAACAAATTAACAAAAAAACTAGCTTTAGCTAAAATGAGAGGACATCTTATAAACAATTCCTGCATCTAAGCGCAAACACGAAACAACACGTGTAAATTTTTCTAAAAATACTATCACAAAGAAACACATAGAAAAACACACATTACCAATACTAAACATACTGAGTTTGCAAATACATGAAACACAACGTAAATGTTGTCAGGTGTTAAGCAAGTGCTTAAATAGATCTCTAGATTTCTTCAATCGGGGACTGTAGACAATTATCAGCAACCGCTGTTAATTTGGATGGCGATATACACGGTGTTGGTGGTGTCCAATGTTAAACTTTTAAATATTTCCGGCTGTGATTGTATGAGTCGGTGCACGTTCAGCCTTATCTTAGTATAGTGTTATTCCAGATTTATAAATTTATATTTATCTCCATCTGATATATATTAAAAAATAATTATTGTACATTACAACTATGGATGAGTATGTTGGCATAGGGCTAACAAACTCATCATAGTGTACAAAACTATTCTACCCAACACATCTGTAAAACAAAATACCAGAAAAAAAACTGCAAGTTCTACACCAGAGTAATAAAAAATCAGGCATAAAGTTAATATTTGTAACACCAGTAAGGTTAAATATAAATCTGCTCATTGCATTCATGAATAGTAAACAACACAGTCACTACCATCTAACATACTACATATTATCCAAAACACAATAGTATAAAAATATGCATCGAAAACGAACTAATTTATAATCAAAACAGTCATTACATATCAAGAAAAACAATAGAACATCCAAAATGATGCGTAAAAGATGATGATCATAATATAACAAACCTATAATGATCTATGCAATAGAATACATTAACATCTTCTGTCTAATAAACAAACAAAACAAAAAAAATCAAACGACAAACAAAAATCCATCCATAGGTCTTGCCGACATCTCATAAAACACTAGGGGTTAAAACGTCTCGAAATCATGGTTAATGCACACGCTGATATGTTCTGCTTTGAGAAAAACACTCACTCGGGCACAATCTTGGCTATATTCTTGTCGCTACCGTAAACAGCCGTTACAAGCGTAAACAGGAGCGCTGACCCATAATATCAAGAAGTCGCCTCTGTTCAAAAAATACAAATGAGGAAAATTCCATTTTAACATGAAATGGTGAAATTTACTACGAAAACAACGGAGAGGTTAAAACAAACAATTACCCCGCACTGTGGTCCGTGTGAGTAATCTGGTCTCACCCACCACGATGTCAATCGACTCTTTCGTTTAAGTTCCACAACCAACGTGCTGCTCGTTTTCAAATCGCGCAGAAACATAACAAGCAGAGTAGTATTTGTGGACATCATTATCATTGCGTACTTTGCTTAATAACAATGCTTCATAGGCTAAATGTCGAGCAAAGAAAATTAGCATGTGTATTGCACTTATTCGTCGTTTGATCAAAATATTTATCATCATTTCCTCTTTGTTTGAGATACTATTATGTTTTATGTCTGTATAATCCCCATTAAGTTTGACTTGTTAAGATTAACGTTTTCTACATCCCCGCACCAAAAAATCTGTCAGAAAAAATTATTGCTCACGATTGGAAACACTCTATTCTTGTATTTGTCTGTACCATTATTTTCCAAAATTCTGAGAATTAAACTGTTAGAGATACATTAAATTGTCTATCTTATCTCTCTGATGAAGGAAAATTATTATCCATATAGAATTTCCCTTGGTACTTTCTAACCTTAGAAACATCTATCCTACAAAAACTACTTTTCCATTCATTTCTTTTGAACATGATATCGTTGCGTTTTGCATTATGCATCATCTGTAACAGCAATGCTAATATTTACAGTAATCTTTATCGTCAATACCCGAGACGCCTCCCTATTAATGGGTTTCATCCTTTTGGAACCACTACTTTATATAACTTTATTCCCTCTAGTTATCATCTTACCTCGGAGGAAACTTCCAAAATCAGTTACGAGATCGTTTAGATCTTTTAGGCTTTTAGTTGAAAATCTTCTCAGGGACTGAAACACTGTACCGTTTTATCCATTCTCAACTATTACACTTTCGCCCAAGATTCGTTGCCTATTGGAAGCAGAAATCAAGAAGACCTTTTCGAAAAGTTTGATATTTTTCGCTCGTAAAGATATTTGTCTATCACAGATCTAACCTTTCTCTCTCCGCAAAGATTGTAGTCGGGCTGGCTATCTTTGCTTTTTTGATTCTGTTGGTAAACAACTTTCTGTCTAGTATTGTCAACATTGACAGTAGAACATTTCCGTGGCTGTGATAGAAAAATAGAGACATCGAGTATACCCCTGTACATTCTTTGGTTTGTACTTTCTGCAATGTTTTCAACATTTTTTTGTGAGTATTTCTACGCACTTAATTTCCTATTTAAATATGTTCAAATGTCAACTGCTCTTTACTTCTCGATCCTCTGTTTTTAAGTTTTTATTCTCAATCTTTAATCAGTTTTTCTCTCTCTCGAGTCGTTAACTGTTCTAATGTTTGTCTTTCTCATGCCTTTTTTCATTTACACTTCTGAGTAGTTGTATCGTGTTCTTTCACTTTTCGGTGTGTGTGCACTATCCTCATATTCATTTCGTAATTCAGTAGTTCTTCAAACTTCATTCGGAAATACAGTATAATTTCATCTTCTTCAATACCAGAAATATACTTTTATTCGAACAAATCAAGAGTGTGTTTTGTATAAGACCTATCACGGTCAGATTGTTGTCCCCTCAGCTTAACCAATTAATTTACTACAACACACTCTTCTTTAGTATTTCCTGAAGTTGTTGCTTGAGATCACTTACCATCACATCTCTATAATGCACTTGATCTTCAAATCTTTAACTTTGCCCAACTGCGACAGCATCTAACGCCCGCTTGCACTTTTAGTAAGTTTCCGTGTTTGACTTTATCTAGATCAGTTGTTAGTCTCGACCCTGTTTCTCTTAATTCCTGCTTTTCGGCAATATCCTGTAGGAAATTGGCTCTGTCCTGTAGAGCATTTTGTTTGTTTGCACGGGGTTTGGTTTTATTTTGATGTTCTCATTTCCTAATTCTTTTTTAACTGAACTCATCAAGGAAATACAGTTGTGGACATTATTTTGAATATACTTTGATACTACATGTCCTCATCCCTTTTCATCTCTACCTATTAACAATGCACTCTCCAACATAGGCCTTATATCTGCAGGATTATTATCAAAATCCATGGTGATTCAATCACTCAGTTAACTATATATATCTATATACAATATAATTATTAATGTCGCAAGTTTATGTTTGTCAACATATATCATACAAACCATCAATATACTTAGCATCAATACTAAAATCATAATAATATGGTCTATATAGAATTAGACAACAAAAACAACAGATTTCAACAGTATAGGAGATGCAAAGCACCAGGAAGGCTCGTTGAACCATAGTTTAAGGTGACCACAGTTCACATCACAAACATAAATCACTTATCTTGAATGATAACTCTTCCTGTTCCTTTCCGTTTAACACCCTTGGACAACTACAAAAAAGTCTTCACAATGGTTTTATCAACCAAATCGACCAAACAATCGAAAAGAGACAATTGATAGGCATAAAAAAACATCTCTGGCGAACACCTTGATTCCGCTCAGGTCCTCGCGATCCAGCAACGATTACGTTGCTAATCCACACCGCACAGGAAAGCAGAGGACTATGGTTACCCACACGTGATGCTCCCTGACAATTTCGTTTGAAAAGCGTGGTACGAAGCCGCTAGTTTATTCACATACAAGGCAAGATGATTACTATGTAACTCGAGTTATAACAGGAATATCCCATACTTATAATTGTCACTTTGAGGGCAGCTCAGCGCATTCCAATAGAATTATGAGCTACTCCTCATTTGGAGACCAACTTAACGATCAATTGAAATATACATACCAAGCTTTTCGTCCTGGTTAATTAATTAAAATGTTTATCTCATGTGTTAGACATACGGCCTGTTAGAGTTAGGAAAATAACTAACACATCATTGGAGACACAAGCCTGAATACACTTCTGAGAACAAAATGTCTTGTCTTAGAAAACTACCATGAACATCAGTTTGGAAAGAATTCAAGGACTAATCAGACAAATAAAAGAAGAAACTCTCATGCACAGACAAATATGTCTTCCGACTATATAAAGGAAAAGGGGACGATGGTCATATATCGGTCCATGTCCTACGAATGCTAAACAAAACTAAAACAGAATACACAATACAAGGCGCACTCACTTTGGGTTTTCCTGAGGGTAGGCGGGAAAAAATGGGGAAGACCAAAAGAAAACACTCAGAAGAAAACAATAAAATAAAATAAAAAAAAAAAAATCAAGAGAAGGAAGAAACGTTGGGGCCTAACTAATGTGCAAGAAGCTAAGAGGAGTGGCGTCACAAACGTAACAACCTGGAGAGCCACTGGTTTTCTGCCTTATGCTCCGTGTTTTGGCGCTTAAAGAATTAATTATATAAAATTTATACAGGACGCCACTGGTATATCATGACATCTCCTAATATCTTAGAGTAATAACATTTCTTGAACTTGCGAAGTTGCGACTTGCGACTTGAGTTAACAGTTCCCCCAGTTTAAACCCTGATACTGAGATAAGTTTTTCTTCTTGGGCCTAGGATACAGCTACTCAAATGTTGGAATACTGCTGTCTATCAATTATACTAAAACGCCACTCAGGCTACAAGCTAAACAGTTTGTGAAATTAAATATCACGCGAATTTCGCGGGTGTCCCTGATCCTATAAAAAACTAGCACACCCACTGTATAACACCCCCCTAAAGATAAAGTAGGAAAACCTCCAGCCGGGAGGTCATTACTGTCTGGCACCTTCCGTCAAAGCACGATGGAAAAGTCCAATCATGGCATGTCACTGATAACGAATATTGTTTAGGTGAATAAACGGTAAGCCGGTTGTCTTATTGATTATCTGCTAACCGTTAGCAGCTGTTGGTTTTGTGGATCCTGGTAATATGCGTCTTCACATTTGTTTTAACATAACTATTTAACGCCCAAAACAGCAAAAACACTGTAGAAGTCTACCTGGATAAGCGATGCACAAAGTGATCTCGAAACATACAGAATTAGACCACGCCCCACTCCGGGGGCTTATTTTCTAAAATCTCACGTGTTAAAGTTTCCCTGTCACAAACAATTTGTAAAATATATACAAAGTGCGTTGTGTTGGTTTTAGGTCCCGTTCTCCTACCATCAGGTACGTACACATAGAGCTCCCCATGGAAATCTGGATGTAAACGGACCTGATGACATTTTTCATACTGGGTTTATCACGTCACAACAAACATTTGATGAAAAAATACACACCATAGAATACCGTTACTCCAGCCACAACAACCACAAGATATAAAGTAAACCACCATATATTAACTGCGCACGTACGGCATGCTACAATGAATATCAATGAAATTTCATGGGCCTCAAAAAAAGGTTTATTACTCTTAATTACAACTCAGCGCTATAAAAGAATCCCCTCAATAAACAATCCCTATCACAGGAGCTAATGATTCATGGCCTCCTTAAAGGTACTCCATTATTAAACTCCAACCAAACTCTCTCACACACGGAGATAAAAGGGACCTTTAAAAAGACTGCCACAACTGCAGTTTATAAACATTTCCACAAATTAATCAAAAAACTGCAGTTTCATCACCTACGTCCTTGTAACCTCACAGCGGAAAAAATCCGTCGCGAATTTCTTAAATTCAGCAATGTTACAGGCATTTTCACACTTCCCAACAAAACAACTATATATCACCTACCCCGGTCACAAAACGCCTCGGATACACCTCTTCCCTATTAGAATAACAAACTCGTCACCCACTGCAAACAGCAGACAGCGAGGACCTTTTTCCACTGTACTTTTCACACTAACCACAAAACTATTGCGGGCTAGCAGAGCTAGGCTATTACACTCACTCCTTTCACAAAACATTACAAGAAAAAATATATCAGTCGCATTTTTCACGCTCTTGTCTGTAATCTGTCCTCTCCGAAAAACTTATCACGATATACTCCTCTAAAATAATTCGATAGCGCTAACAAGCAACTAAGTGCAATACACTCAAAATCTATTTTCCACTACTGCACCACTACTCCAGTTTATCTCCCTTACAACTAAAAACTCTGTTTCGTTACAGTAACACAAAATTAACTCCCCATTTATTAGACCCACCCA
Organism: Oreohelix idahoensis; assembly: GCA_024509875.1. Classification (NCBI taxonomy): domain Eukaryota; kingdom Metazoa; phylum Mollusca; class Gastropoda; order Stylommatophora; family Oreohelicidae; genus Oreohelix; species Oreohelix idahoensis. The sequence goes on from JAMPIV010006736.1 coordinate 699,781, forward strand.
CCACTTGTAAATAGACGATTAGATAACCTGGTTTTAAGCGGTGGGGGGGAGTGGAGATTTGCAGGAGGGACGGAGGGAGAGGGGGTGAAAAACACTCAGATTGTCTGGACAGGGAACCAAGAGCAGAGAACTATTTCTTCCCATAAGCGTAATAGATACCTGAGAAAAGATGCGGTAGTTAGTGTGATTAGAATAGCAGAGAACGAGAAAGATGTAAACAAGAGCCATTTAACTAATGGGGGATCCGGTATTAAGCGGGCGAAAAGAGGGTCGGCTGACGTGATTTTTGTGCACTTTCTTTATATTTAAAATACGATGATAACCCAATAGTATTGTCTGTGTTTACGTATTTTAAAAAACAGTATACATTATCATTTTCACTAAAAGGGGCACAAGAACGAGAATCACCACCAGGTAAAATGTACGGAGGCGAACATAAATGGAAGTGGCTTTACCCAAGTAGTAACCTCAATCAGGGAAACATAGGTGTATTGTGAGGCTAGTGTTGACTCCAGCACAACATAGAAAATAGCATGTAAACGAGTTTTGTCAGACATAACGCCAAGAAATTCTTTAAAGAGACACGTAATAACACTGACGAATCTCAGGAACCAATGGGAAGTGTCGAGAGGTCAACAGCCAATTCTAGAGGTAAACTATTATTGATGAATGGCAGACAACACGGAAGTAACAGTATAAAATACATAATTACGCGTAAAATAATCACCTGATTATATTTATTATTACGTAGCTCAGGTCAGAAGGTGGGATTAAAGGTAACCATCGAAAAAGATGGAGGAAAGTTAAGTGTTGAATCTCCCGACAAGTTGACAAGCAATCCTTTAGAATAGAGATACCACATTAGCCAAGCAGGAAAATGGAAGGAAAAAAAGATGCGGAAAAAGGATCCACTGTAAAAAGTAAAATAAGAAAATGAAATAATCTAACATAGAGTTAGGAAATGTAAAATCAAATATAGATTTACCTGACATAGGAATAGAAATAACAAAGGTTGTAAGTATAATTTAGAGGGAACATATAGCTCAATGATTTGTTAACAGATACTATGGAGATAATATATAAATACAAAGGAAAGACATATTAAGGGTAAAGTACATTATCAGAAAAAACATTCAACCAACATAGCATTAAATTAAGTCAACAAAGAAAAACTAACAAACTTCATAAAATTAAAAAAAATAAAAAACAAAGGAAAAAAAAAAACTTTACAAATTAGGACAAGGAACTGAACAAACAGAGGTTTAAAAAAAAAAACAACAACTCAAAAAAGAAACATAATACTAATACAAAATTAAAACCAAGTGCAAAGGACAAAAGTTATATACTTATATAACAATACAAAACTGAAAGTAAACAATGACTTAATACAAATATAAATTTAAAGACCCAACTCAAAAGACAATAGGTTATTTAAAATGCATACACAAAATTAGTAAATAAAATGAACATTAAAAACAACACACACAAATTATTGATTTAACCAATGTGTAATGTTACAGGTTTGAAAAGGGTAATACCAAGATGGAACGAGAAGAGGCAATAACGGCTCAGCCCCTGTCAAGTGCCCTGCTCTCCACCCCTAACCTTCTTCAAAACAACAACAACAACACCAACAAACATGGTTCTTTTTCTTTTAAATAAAGCAACTAAATAAAAGACAATGTTTTTATTTTTAAAAACCAGTGTAACAGAATATTTTTAAATAATATCGTAATTTAAAAGTACAAGTAATTCTAAAGTCCAGGGGCCCTAACAAAAGGCCAAAAACGGGTCCCGAAACTGATAAGACGCCGTCCAGGCATAATAGTAAACACACTTTTATTAAAAGTTCACTGGTTATCATCTTTGCTTGATGACTCCCGTATTTTAAAACACTGCATTCACTTCACGTTTTTGCTTTCAACTTTGAGCTTTCCCATTATGGTTTCCAGCAAGTATGTTTTCGTCATTAAATGAGGTCTTGTATACTGTATCTGCTCTAATTCATTAATTCTCTGTTTCATCTCTCGTTCAATAGAGTTGCTTGTTTGATTTATTAGGGTGTCTGCACACTTTGTGAAGGGAAATTAATAACATAAACTTCCGACGGCCAGTATAATAGGTGCATCATTGTTTATAACAATGATTAATTTAAAACTGGAAAACCGAATAAATTTAACAATTATATGGCACAGTCTGTTTTACTTTCTATTATCTGTTTTCTTATATTGCCAAAGACAATTGTATTCACATTAAGAGTAGAACACGATAATGTCTCTCGCTCACTACTCCACATCAACTATGTGAGCATTTGTTAAAGAGCTGGCTAAGGTGTAGGGTGTGCAACCTTGGGGTAGATAGCGTCCAACCGAAGGTGAGTTAAGGAGTGAGGTGTACATGGGGTAAGAGATCAGTCCTCATAAAACCGAGGTGGTTAAGGGATAAGGTTGTTACATGGGGGTATGATCAGTTCCCCTAACCGGTGCGGGTGAATAAAGGTTTGTGAGGTTTTACATGGGGTAGACAGATCCTACCTGAGGTGACAAAGGTGAGGTTTGTACATGTGAAGTTAGTACAGTCTCACCAAGTAGCTAAGGTGTGCAGGTTATTACATAGGATTAGACAGTCCTACCGTAAGTGAACAAAGGTGCTAGGTTATACATGGGTTTAAGACAGTCCCATAATCGATGTTGACTAGAAGGTTGAGGTTGTACATGGGTAAGTACCAGTCTTCTACCTAGGTAGCTAAAGATGAGGTTGTACGGTGGTAGACATGTCGCTCCTGAGGTGGCCAATCAAGGTGATCTTGTCTAACATGGGGTAAGAGCAGTCCTCACCAAAGTAGCCTAAGGTTGCGGTTTAAGCATCAAAAGATATGACCATTCCAACCGAAATGACAAGGTGCGGTCTTATTACATGGTTAGACACAGTCTCTATCGGAGAGACTAAGGTGAGTTCTGCACATGGGTAGACATTCTTTATCTACCGAGATGGCTCAGGGTGATCTTGTAACATGGGGTTAGTACAATCCTTTCACCGAGGAAGACTACGTCGAGGTTTGTTCTATCATACGGGGTAGGAACAGTCTCCTACCGAGGTAGCTAAAGGTGAGGTTTTTAACATGTTAGGATTAGACAGTCCTACTGCTGTAGCTAAGTTTAGGTTATTACATGGGGTAGGCAGATCTCACACCAGGGAATGGCTTCCGAGGGGGTGTGGGGTTTGGGTACAGGCAGTGGGTAGACTTTCCTCCTGAAGGTATTAAGGTGGAGGCCTGTTCATTTGGTAGACAGATCCATGCCCGGAGAGTGTAGGCGCTAATGTTGAGGTTGTACGTGGTGTATACAGTCGCCACCGAGGTGACTAATGGTAAGGTTAATACATGGGGTAGACAAGTCATAATACCGAGGTGGCCTAATGTGAAGGTTGTTCTTTGGGGTAGACTAGTCCCAACCGAGGCTACTATGGGGAGGTTATGTAACACTCGGGTTGACTGAGTCCCTCACCAGGTGCTTAGGTAGAGGTTGTCATCCCGTAGGCAAGTTCCAGCACCCGAGGTGCTAAGGTGAGGAATTTGAGCATCAAAGTAGACAGTCCCGCACCGGGTGACTAAGGTGAAAGGTGAAACCAAAAAAATGTTTTAGACATCCCTACCGAGGTGACTAAGGTGAGGTTGTGCACAGTGGTAGACATTTCCTTTATATAAAAGTATCTTTCCGCAGAAACCAGCATTGTAAAGTACACCTGATTTTTCTTTTTGCTTTAGCTTCATATGTTTATATTACTGTCCCGCTGCTTTCTAGAAATAGGTGAAAAGGGGGAGGGAGTCGTGCAACGAATACTAAGAAGGAAGATTTAAGAAACAATAGACGATAATGAACATACGGCTCAAAGTGGTGTTAAATTGTATTCGTTTTATTAATTTCGAACTGTAGGCAGCTGTTTTTTGATGTATAACTACATTGTAATAAATTTCGAAACAAAATTAATTGTTTCAGTTTGAAAATATAGAAAAACTTCATCTTGGATGGTTTGTTACCTTTTAATTCACAATACAAAAACATCGAGTCAAGATTTCTTGGCCAGTATAACGTTCTTATACTGACGCCTCAAAAAACATGTCACGTCACCTGATAGTGGAGGCAACAACAACGCGAAAAATCCAACGCCATAGCCACCTCAAACACCAAATCCGTGAATACCAAAACCACATCAGTCCATCAACCTGTAACCAGTAGTTGTCATTAAACCAGCAAAAAACAAAATTATTACTATTTCGCCCTTCTCCCAAAGAAATGGAGCCAGTCATGGACATAGCCAATTGCAGACCGTCACTACCTCATAAAACCTATCAATGTGATTATGAACTTTCGCCCCTCGTCTCTGTGTTAGAGGCAGATTGTGACAATAGAATGTTTGTGGCTTTAATCCGCATGCTCGCATCAAGCTGCGCCCATAATTAATGAAACTAGTCTTCATTTTGGTCCGGGTAACAGTAATTTTAATTAAGCATTTTTCCCCCGTCTAAAGTTATGTGTGATGTGTTGGGGGGGGGGGGGGGGGGGGGGGGGGGGAGGGGGGGATGGGGTGGGGGGTGGGGTGAGATTGGTGGGGTGGTGGTTGGGGTGGGGTGGTGGGGGTGGGGGGGGTGGGTGGGGGGGGGGGGGGGGTGGGGTGGGTGGGGGGGGTGGGGGGGGGGGGGGGTGTGTGTGTGGGGGTGGGGGGGGGGGGGTGGTTGGGGGTGCGGGGGTGGGGGGAGGGGGGGGGGGGGGGGTGGTGGGGGGGGGGGGGGGGGGAGGGGGGAGGGGGGGGGGCCGACCCACCCAAATACATTTAAATAACTCTTGGGGGGGGGGGGGCAGGGGGGGGGGGGGGATAACCCATACATACTTACTTACCCACACTATTTTTGTTACACCTAGGTATTTTTTTTCCCCCCATACTATATGTTTTTTTTTTCCCCTCTGATGAAAGCATTTTTTGAAAGGGGAAACCACAAAAACGATTAAGGAAAATTAATTGGGCGCCCCACTATGTATTTGTTATTATCCCACCAAAAAAAACAAACCAAAATAACTGTGGGTGGGGTTGAACAAAGTTCTATTTTTTTTGTATATAACCTTCCTGTACCGGTTGAGGAACGGGGGTGGGGGGGGGGGGGGGGGGGGAGTTCCCACCATCCAAAACAAGAAAAAAAGGCCCCCAGCCGCCTTTCCCCCTGCCACAACAAAAAAAACCCTAATAAAAGGGGGGTACATTCATAACACATAAAACTAATACCACAACACAACCCCCCCAAAGGCAACACCCCCCCAAATGACCCCCCCCCCCCACCCCCCCATAAAAATTTTACCCCCCCATTTTACCCCCTTCCCCCCATTAGCCCTCCCGCTTGCATGTCCCTTCCCGCTTGGTACTTCCCGCCCCCATACCCCCCCCCCCGCCCGGGGGGGTGCTATTGGCTCCAAAAGTGTCCGGGCGGGGCCACCTCAAATAAAACACCTCTCTCCACCATCAACGTTACAAGGCCCCCTTGTCAACCCCTCCCACCTCCTCCCTTCTCCCCCCCCACCCGCAACTTCCCCAAATAAACTCCCCCCCCCCCAACCACACCCCTCCCCCATGTTAAACCCCCCCTCCCAACCCCACCTCTCCCCGACCATGTTGATTAAAAAATTTTCCCATGATTTAAAAAAAACAACCCCCCCCCCCCCCCATAACCCCCAATAAAAAACCCCGTTATAACTACCAAATCAAATATATTTTGACAAATGTGCACAATAAAGCCCCTTCCTCGTACCAACCCTCCCCCCCACCCCCACCCATAATGATGTCAAACACCGCCTACCCCCGACATGCACCCCCCCCCCCCCTAAAAATCTTACCACTGACAGGTTACCCCCCCCAGGGCACTACCTCCCCCCCCCATATTGGTCCAAATAAACTTCTCCACCTC
>JAMPIV010006737.1:0-72850 GCA_024509875.1 Oreohelix idahoensis
ATAGCCGAGTGTAAAAGTAGTGAAAAACATATTTGTTATAAGGGGTTTTCTGTAAATCTGACTTTAGGAACTGGAGTATTTCCTTATGAAAAGTGACCGCTAAAAAAACAGATAAAAAACCTTTGCGCATAATCAAGTCTCTTTACAAAATTTTATTTTTAAAGTGGGGTAAATTTTGAGGATACATTCAACATACAGTTTGCTGTATCGTCGAATAGACCCTATAATATGCATTTTCAATATATTCTTGAAGTAACGCCACAATTAAAAAAAAAAAAGCAAAAATAATACATTCGATGGGACGAAAGAAGCCAAACTTTGGGACATATAAAAGCAAAGGTCCATTAAAACCTTTCATTTCCAGCCTGGTTTTGCCGTCTTGTCAAATTGTTTCCTTCATGAAATAAAGCATTAATACTTAATAGAACGACAAACTGAACGCTGGAACTTAATGCACACCATTCTAACAGAATAATCTGCTTATACAAATTTTAAAAATAAATATGAAGAGATAGACTGAGTAGTCTTTAATTAATAAAGCAGAATGTTAGTTGCTATGGTAACGATCGCTTTATGTGATAGATACTAGTTTCTACTTTTGGCTACCTACCACTCAATACTTCATGCACTACCTGGTAATGAATAGTTTATGATTCTGTTGTTGCCTACATTACGTTAAATAACAGACTTCCAAGCATCCTTCATTAGTATGTGTATAAACATCATCGTCAAAGTTTGTCAACAAAAATAGCGTTGTGAATATATTATTGTTAACGATACAAAATCCCAACTTGTTTGACTGTTCTAACACGGAAATGTAACTATATGAATTTTCACCACCATAGCAGACGCCATTCCTCTAATAAGTCGCATGTGTTGCTTCATCTTGTTGGATATAATATTACTTCTTGACTAAATCTTCAACTGTTATAATTTATGGATTTTTGTGCATCAATAATTTTTTCCCCAATTTTTATATTGTATTCATTCGCCATGCTTTTGAACAAGATGTTGATGATTGGAACTAAAATTTGTGTCCGAGGAAAATTATTGAGAATAAATTGGCTGTGCTGAGTTTATGAACTATTAAGATAATGCAAAGAAAATCACCGCATTCCGGTTGTACAAAAGGGAAGTATAACTTTTTTTGGTTAATTGTTGCTACTTAAGTGTCGTGGTAAAGAAATATGTAATTCAAAGTTTGATTTATAAAGAATTTCCAATCAGAATAGTTTTCTTTTCTTGTTTATATACATATATTTTCATCTGTGCAACTAGCATTGAAATGTTAATATTCTTATATATTAATCACTCAAGCCAATTCGGTTTTTTCATGTCATTCTCAAAGCGTTTACTCTCTCCTGACAATTCGTGAATCATATTCATAGTTTCATATTAACTGTCAAAGAGACAAACAAAATATGAAGTGTTCAATGTTGTATGGAAGGAAAACAATGTTTGCTTTCGTTTTGTAAGTACACCAGAAATTGTTCCTCTTCATTGATTTTTAATTTCGCACTTAAGAAAGTGTCGATACACGTAAGGCCAAATTAGTTAACTAACTCTTGAAACGATCAAACATGTATTTTTTCTTCTTGTCCATTTCCTAAAAAAGTGTTTTAATCCAGTCCTCTGTTTTTATTTTTATTTTTCTTCTGGCTCTTCTCGGTTCCAAGTGACCAAGTTACTATGTTCAAGGTATTATATTTCTTATCTCTACTTAGATTATTGTCACTTTTTGGTGCTGTTTCCTGTGGGTATATAAATCTTGTCTGCCAATCTATTTCATGAGTGTGACTCATGCTATACCATGTTGTTTGTCACTTTGTTGATGTTGCTTCATATTCATTTCTAACGTCAAATACAAAACGTTGTAATCAAACATTTTTTAGTTTATTTCAGATACATATATAGATTCTCACAAAACACTTCATCGTCTGATGCAGGTTCCTGCAAGACTCCATCAAATGGGAGATTTTTGAAAGTGTGCAAAAAATAAAACTTATAAAATATTGGAAGATACACAGCATTGAAGAATCCGATGGGCTAAGCGGTTAGAGCGCTTTTCTGTCACAGCACAGTTACCAGGTTCCGGGATCGAAATCTGGTAGCGTCACGCTCCAATCTACTCAAATATAAATGAGTACCTGGCTCTGCTCTTGAGTTAGGAAGGCAAAGGCAGCGAGGAAGGGAGCTATCCACCCCACAACATTAAAAAGCTGGACCTAGTATAATGAGGTCTCTAACACATCCCTTCCCTGCGGCAGTTTCTGCTGTGGTACTAAGAAGAAGAAGAAGAAGAAGAAGAAGAAGAAGAAGAAGAAGAAGAAGAAGAAGAAGAAGACACAGTACTGAAATCAAAGACAGCAAAACTGGCCACATTTGTTTATATCATTTTGCTGTCTTTGTTTTAGCATGCTATCGGTAGCTGTTTTTAAAATGGGTCATGTTGATACAACTTTGGAACAGAGGTATCTAAAGCTACAGCTAAGAGACGTATATATGTGAGAACAGCTTGGGACCATTAATTGACAATACATTCCTAGAACAGCAATTTGTTGATACCGGAATACAAATATCACACAATGTTATGGATCATATAAACATGTAATGGTTTGTAAGTGTGATTACATGATACCATCCATCACTTCTGATATCTGAAAGAAAAAAAACCAAACAAAAAACACAAAAGAAACCATCAAACATCCTGTTATCTAGTTGATCAAATAAAAAAACATTATGTGAATATTTTCTTTTGATATAATAGATATGAACTTTTTCATTTAAAAAAATAAACTATGAACTGATGCATACGCAATTGTGTCCTTGAATATATTATTCCACTTGATATGGTGTATGTGTTTGTGATTGTCTTACAGAGTGTGCGAGTGTTGTAGTGTAAGAATATATGTATGTGCCTGTTCTTTTTGTAAACAGACTAGGTTTGTATGAATGAAAAGTCTGAAAAATGACCTTCCACAACACTATATATATATATCGTTTTTGTTACTTAACTAGGACTACTGAGTGTGCCACTCTGTAATAGCAAAAGTCACGTTTTAACATCCGTGGCATTATCCTTGGCATTATCCTTGCCATTATTCTTGGCATTATCCTTGGCATTATTCTTGGCATTATCTTTGACATTATCCTTGGCATTATCCTTGGCATTATCTTTGGCATTATCTTTGGCATTATCCTTGGCATTATCCTTGGCATTATCCTTGGCATTATCTTTGACATTATCCTTGGCATTATCCTTGGCATTATCTTTGCCATTATCTTTGGCATTATCCTTGGCATTATCCTTGGCATTATCCTTGGCATTATCTTTGGCATTATCCTTGGCATTATCCTTGGCATTATCTTTGGCATTATCCTTGGCATTACAGATGAGTGCTTTGTCTTTTCAGCCATTTCGAAACTTGTTGAAAGAAAGTCACGAACCTCAGTTTCTTTCCCATGAATTCTATCCTGGCTTGAAAAGCCTCTCTTACATCTGGTTTCAAACTAGAAGGTGGAAGACAGATGAGTAGGAGGTGTACTAATTGCATTCCCAGCCATCCGGAGCGAGAGGGTTTTCATATATGCATGGCGAAAGTGCTGTGCTCTGGTTCTGGGATCTCCAAAGCAATCGTTACACTCTGCACAGAGCCACGACTCAGCTTACCTCGCAGGTGACCCATCCATTGTGAGATCATCCTCCACGCAAAACCACGTAAAGGCTGAGTAAAACCTGGGGCTCAAATAAGTTTTTCACACTTAGTCTGCAAAGTTGAGTTCACAGAATTTTAATCACAACTGAAAGTTATAATGATGGACCAATCATTTCTGGCTGCTCAATCCATGAGCATTGGCAAGGCAACTCGAAGGTTGCCGGTTTCTAGGATACACCGCAGTAAATGTGCATTGTGTTCTTGGTTAGTGGTCTGGTGGTCTAATTCTGAATTTCCCTTAACAGCAACATGTATGCATTTGGATATCAAACACATACACAAACATAATTGTTTGTTTAATTTATATACTAGCCAGAAAACCCGTCAAAAACGACAGGAAAAAAGACCCAGTTAGAGTTGATTTATTAGAAGTTTAAAAAAAAAATTCTTAATGGTCTAAACCACGGAACAATCTCTATTCAAACAAATATTTTTTAAATGGAATTTTCATACCAACATAATACACCCGGTATTTTATCTGCCCATCTTGCTTGTTGACGTTTTGGTTAAACGTTTTTACAGGATGGGGTAACGACCCCTGTGCTCAACCCTCCTTAATCGTGTTTTAACGACATGCATTTTTAGTTTACAGTGTTAATATTCGATGCTCTCCTTTAGGTGACTACTGCACTTGAAGAAATACCCCTACAAGATGTAAAATCGTACATGTATCTTGGCAGCAATAAAAACAGATTTAGAAGGACAGTCAGTTATATCAAAATAAGAATTGAGAAATGCAAGGAGAGCTTTCATTGCATCGGAAAATAGATGGAGATCAAGAGAAATCAAGTCCAACACAAAAATCAGAATCTTCAACTCAAATGATTATAGAATTTTTATTACATGGCTCTGAAACATGGAGAAAAATAAAAACAACAACCAAGGTGTTACAGACTTTCATAAATGGGTGCTTGCGTTAACTACAGAGATTAAAATGGTGTGAAAATATCACCAATATGGAACTGATGACAATAAGCAGATAAGTGGCAGTAGAACAAAAGATGAGAAGACAGCACAGGCAATGGATTTGACACACCCACACAGAGCATCTGTGCATTCTATTACACGACAATCATATTTCTGGAATCATCAGCGTAAGGGAGGTAGAAAAACACACGGAGAAGAGACATGAAAGGAAGACAGGAAGATTTGGCATAAGCTGGTTAAAGGCCTATGCTCCTTTGGGAGCCGAAGGATGATCATGATGATGATAAGACTTAAACTGATTAAAAAAACCAATGAAGATTATGTTATGTTGTATTAAAGGACAGGTATACGTTTTTTTCTTGCCTTCTTTAATGCTCGCTTTTACCCTTTTTTTTTCGCTGCTTGTGGAGTATGGAATCACAATTGTAGCTGGTCACCTTGTAGCTGGTCCCTTGTAGCTGGTCACCTTGTAGCTGGTCCCTTGTAGCTGGTCCTCTTGTAGCTGGTCCCCTTGTAGCTGGTACCCTTGTAGCTGGTCCCTTGTAGTTGGTCCTCTTGTAGCTGGTCCTCTTGTAGCTAGTACCCTTGTAGCTGATCCCTTGTAGCTGGTCCCCTTGTAGCTGGTCCCCTTGTAGCTGGTCCCTTGTAGCTGGTCCCTTGTAGCTGGTCCCCTTGTAGCTGGTCCCCTTGTAGCTGGTCCCTTGTAGCTGGTCCTCTTGTAGCTGGTCCCCTTGTAGCTGGTCCCCTTGTAGCTGGTCCTCTTGTAGCTGGTCCCTTGTAGCTGGTCCCCTTGTAGCTGGTCCCTTGTAGCTGGTCACCTTGTAGCTGTTCCCTTGTAGCTGGTCCCCTTGTAGCTGGTCCCTTGTAGCTGGTCCCCTTGTAGCTGGTCCCCTGTAGCTGGTCCGTTGTAGCTGTTAACCTTGTAGCTGTCCTCTTGTAGCTGGTCCTCTTGTAGCTGGTCCTCTTGTAGCTGGTCTCTTTGTAGCTGGTCCCTTGTAGCTGGTCCCCTTGTAGCTGTCCTCTTATAGCTTGTCCTCTTGTAGCTGATCCGTTGTAGCTGGTCCATTGTAACTGGTCCTCTTGTAGCTGGTCCCCTTGTAGCTGGTCCCCTTTTAGCTGGTCCTTTTGTAGCTGGTCCCCTTGTAGCTGGTCCCTTGTAGCTGGTCACCTTGTAGCTGGTCCCCTTGTAGCTGGTCCCTAGTAGCTGGTCCCCTTGTAGCTGGTTCCTTTGCAGCTGGTCCCTTGTAGCTGGTCCCGTGTAGCTGGTACCCTTGTAGCTGGTCCCTGTAGCTGGTCCCCTTGTAGCTGGTCACCTTGTAGTTGGTCCCTTGTAGCTGGTCCCCTTGTAGCTGGTCCCTTGTAGCTGGTCCCTTGTAGCTGGTCCCCTTGTAGCTGGTGCCCTTGTAGCTGGTCCTCTTGTAGCTGGTCCCTTGTAGCTGGTCCCTTGTAGCTGGTCCCCTTGTAGCTGGTCCCCTTGTAGCTGGTCCGTTGTAGCTGGTCCCTTGTAGCTGGTCCGTTGTTGCTGGTCCGTTGTAGCTGGTCCCTTGTAGCTGGTCCGTTGTAGCTGGTCCCTTTGTAGCTGGTCCCCTTGCATGAAACTTGCATGAAAACACTCATATGCTCTTGCAATGGTCGTTTATGTAGTAATATAATAATATATTGTTTTTAATTATGAGGTTTCCAACTTCATGTATGTATCTTCTTATTATCAGTTTTATATTTTTTGCCTCTTACGACATGCTCGAGAAAGCAGTCGTCCTAATCTTTGTTTGCCTCCCCACGAGACACCATGGAAACCATCTTAAAGCTTGCAATATTCGTTTAATGGTACTGTTTATTTTCAGTGTGAAAAACTGACGCAGAGCTGACATGTCTTTGCGTTAATGACTCAAGAATTGCAAGAATGTCTCAACCCTTTTTTCTCAATGAAATTTTACCTCGTTTTGGGGAGACGCGCCCATTTCAAGCAAGACATAAGGTCCGTCAGTTATATTAAGACGTATGTCCAAATATAACGTACAATGTTGTCTGGTTATTCTTGCTGGCGAGCTGAATGGGCTTTTGCCTGGGCGCCAGTGGACCAGAAAGATGTGAAGACGACGCTGACAATGGATAGGACAGCACATTCAGGAAACCTTTTGATAGCGTCACAAGGCAATCCTTGCTCTGGACTTCCCAGGGTAAGAGAGGTAGAGAGACCGAAAGAAACATAGACATTTGAAATACAACCGGAGACATAAACGAAAAGGATAAAGAAGACATAAACGACAGTGAGCTGATGAGACAGGGGACAGGGGACAGGGGACAGGGGACAGGAAGGTTGGGAGGTATTTGTTGAGAATAAGGGCGAATGTTATGACCCTTTTTGCGCACCACATAAGGTCTTGAATTTGAAAACTATGTGATGCACACAAAGGCGTTGAAATGAATGTGTCTATGCGTGGTTGCAGGTATGACGTGGGATTGTTTGGAGTAGCAACGAGACCATTGTGTGGAATATGTCGGTCAGGACAGACTGTGTTTTGAAGAAGTCTTGAATCTTGTGAATAAGACATCCCACAGTGATATAATTTTAATGGAAAGTGTCTGATTTATGTTCTGGAACACAAAAGAAATATAAATATGACATCGACGTGTCGGAATAGCCGCAGTTGAATGATATTTAATTATTGCCCGCCAGTGGACTTGTCATAGAAGATGTACATAATATAGTTACCAGTGGCGTATCCTGGTAACGCGAGCTAGGCGTGCTGCTACTTAAAATGAATATGTACGCCTACTATTTAACTTCTTCCCCTCTTAATTTAAAAACCAACTATATTCAATTACGCAACGAAAGTTATTAGGGGTATATGTCAATTATCTCCGAAATACTAATTAACTTACAACTTGAAACTCACTGTCACTGTAATAATCTGCATTCCCGGCAACTAACAAAAATTAATCACAAAAAACACTGGACGGACACAGCCGATTTTTACAACCCGAGAGTGGCAAGGCCACCGCACGCATGTTCGTATTGTATTGACGTATCTGGCCTTTGACCCCGATCCACACAAACCAGTATTCCAACGTAAATCGGAAAGGAGCAGCACGCATAGTGACGGAATTACCCGAGAAACTTCGGGCGATTGCTACCAACCAAAAAAAAACTGCACTATAAAACGCGTCTGGGAAACTGAAACAAGATATACTCGTAGATTATATGCGGGAAAATCCGTTATCCTGATGCGTGCGGTCCGAAAGCAGAACATTATAAGAGAAATATTTTATAGAATAATACATTAAATTTTTATTTTCCTTCGGGCATAGGTGTGCGCAGCACGCACAGCACACATAGAGAATACGCCACTGATAGTTACGTGTATAGAAGCATTGGGATGTTCAGCGTATGAACGAGTCGTACATATTTTGATTAAACAACAGCTATTGTGATTATGGAAATGGTATTAGAAGTCAAAGTGGATGTTATTAAAAGATGTTGCGTGTGATCTCGGAATTTAATGGAATTGTTAATCATACTATACTTGACCGTGTTGTTATGTGAGATATTATAACACTGTTTACTTACTATCCATCACACCTTAACAGCATCCTAAGCCCCACACTGAGTTCAAGAGTTAGGATTGAAATGTGAGGATGATCTTGTGTGTAGTGTTAATAATTCAGAAATTAATTACAGTGGGGTTTTTTTTGGGACACTGTTCATGGTGACTTTAATCGAGATGAATAGTTTTCTTTCTCCATTGGTAAAGTTGTGAAGTTTATTCATAAACCACTCTGTATCTAATGTATATAAGTCTGATTGCATTCAAACAGGAACTTTTTTGTTACCTACTTCACCTTCATCACTGTACTTGTCGAGTTCTGAAAAGATGACCTTAAATACGTCAAAGATATTTATAGCAGCCCGTCTACTTATTTTTAGATCTGCAACAATATGTTCAACCTACAACAATATGTTCAACCTACAACAATATGTTCAACCTACAACAATATGTTCAACCTACAACAATATGTTCAACCTACAACAATATGTTCAACCTACAACAATATGTTCAACCTACAACAATATGTTCAACCTACAACAATATGTTTAACCTACAACAATATGTTCAACCTACAACAATATGTTCAACCTACAACAAGGTTGTACCTGGGGCTGGCAACCTCATCAAGTAAAACAAATTGACAAACAAACCACCAACTACGAGAGCATGTGACTGTTGGGTGATTACTTGTTGCAAGTGGACAAGCTACAGAGCTGCATTCATGTAGCGTCAAGGAAAATGGTGATGGCAACGAGATGTTAATAAACAGCTTTAGAAAACAGCAAACGTTTGTTTGCCTTCGAGATCAATCTGACTGCCTCTTTCATTCATAAATAGCGTTAGAAGTTTGAACAGCAAACGTTTGTTTGCCTTCGAGATCAATCTAACTGCCTCTTTCATTAATAAACAGCGTTAGAAGTTTTAGCAGAAGGTAGCCTGTTTCCAGGATGCACGTCGTGGTATGAACATCAGGGATTGGTTAGTTTTATAGCCTTGGAACTATTAAATTGGTGAATACACAGATATTATTGCTTAATTTATACTTGCTTATTTTACAAATAGATAAATATAGATCTTCTAAATTTAGATTTGCTTTAAAGTGCACTACATAACTGTGAAATAAGTAGGCTGCATCTGAGATTTAATTTTCAAAATGTTACGTTAATTCATTCCTTCAGCTCCCTAAACAAACAGGACATCAACAAAGTAAGCCTACTTTCTTTGTGCCATCAGCTCCCTAAACAAACAGGACTTCAACAAACGTAAGCCTACTTTCTTCGTGCCATCAGCTCCCTTAACAAACACGACTTCAACAAACGTATGCCTACTTTCTTCGTGCCATCAGCTCCCTAAACAAACAGGACATCAACAAACGTATGCCTACTTTCTTCGTGCCATCAGCTCCCTAAACAAACAGGACATCAACAAACGTATGCCTACTTTCTTCGTGCCATCAGCTCCCTAAACAAACAGGACATCAACAAACGTATGCCTACTTTCTTCGTGCCATCAGCTCCCTAAACAAACAGGACATCAACAAACGTATGCCTACTTTCTTCGTGCCATCAGCTCCTTAAACAAACAGGACATCAACAAACGTTCCTACTTTCTTCGTGCCATCAGCTTCCTAAACAAACAGGACTTCAACAAACGTATGCCTACTTTCTTCGTGCCATCAGCTCCCTAATCAAACAGGACTTCAACAAACGTATGCCTACTTTCTTCGTGCCATCAGCACCCTAAACAAACAGGACATCAACAAACAAGCCTACTTTCTTCGTGCCATCAGCTCCCTAAACAAATAGGACATCAACAAACGTATGCCTACTTTCTTTGTGCCATCAGCTCCCTAAACAAACAGGACATCAACAAACGTATGCCTACTTTCTTCGTGCCATCAGCTCCCTAATCAAACAGGACTTCAACAAACGTATGCCTACTTTCTTCGAGCCATCAGCTCCCTAAACAAACAGGACTTCAACAAACGTATGCCTACTTTCTTCGTGCTAAAAGCTCCCTAAACAAACAGGACATCAACAAACATATGCCTACTTTCTTCGTGCCATCAGCTCCCTAAACAAACAGGACATCAACAAACATAAGCCTACTTTCTTTGTGCCATCAGCTCCCTAAACAAATAGGACATCAACAAACGTATGCCTACTTTCTTCGTGCCATCAGCTCCCTAAACAAACAGGACATCAACAAACGTATGCCTACTTTCTTCGTGCCATCAGTTCAAGGTCTTTCCATGTCTTACTCATCATTTGCTTTTCTGTCCCCATCCTGTGAACTCTTGTTGTGAGAAAGTTTGGTTGACGTTGTTCTTCTTCTTCTTCTTCGTTCGTTGGTTGCGTTGTGTCCGTTTACAGAGAAGCTGCGATATTTGCGCCTTTAGGACGACACATAAGACTTCAGGACGGCATTTTTGTTACACTATTATTAGTGTACTATAAGTATACGTAGTTCAAAGGGAAGCAACTGGTAATTTACATTCACTTATTTATATGAGACGAGTTTGTTAAACAAGTTTGATTGTGAATAAATGCTGTGTAAACATGAACTGCTGAAAGATTATTCATTGCTGGAACTAGTACCGGTGTAAGATCAGAAGGTATAGTGTGAGATAACGCGGGAAGAATGAAGGTAGCCGAAGTTAGAGTTATGTTTGTGACTGGGTCTTCGCAATGTTTCCTCATATAGCGCCCCTTTTAACAAGTTTCATTCGCACGCAGGGCCGGCCTTTCACCGATTTAACTGATTTGATCCAATTGGGTCCCACAGAGTGTTCCTTACTCGGGTTGCCACCTTCAGCTTTGGAGGAAAAAAAACTAAACAGGTTGGACTGCAGAATTCTTTTCAAGATCGTTCACCAAGTTAAAATTGATGAATATTCTACCATTCCGTCAATTTCAATTTCATTTGGTCTGTTTATAATATCTCTTGTACGGCTCTTATTCATCCTCAAATGTTATAACAATACCTGTAGTATGACAAGAGAAAACGAAATATCATTTATAAAAAGGTCTACAGAGCCCAACTGCCCTTCAAGATTGATAAACGATTAAGAGATACTTCCCGAGATATGTTCAAATATTGTCATTTATTCTTAAATTGGAATGTATAAAACAAAACATATTTATATAAAGTGTAAGCTTACAAAAAGTACTTTGTTATATATATAAAATATTCAGGTATATATTGAGAGTTCTGTGTAGTCTTTGAACTATCTGCATCAAACATGGTTGAAGGTTGGCCAGAGACTTCAAGTGACACAATTTTTTGTTACGTTGTAAATTTTCGACAATATTTATTTTCACGTTTTTTCTTGACATAAATAGACACATTAGAGCACACAATTAAAAAAACTGGATTTATATTTATTTTCAAAGGGGTAACACCGAAACCACTTGATCCAGGCATGTAATCTAATATTGTACATTGCTGAAAATCGTATCGACGATACTGCTTGGATCACCATGGATACAATGCCTGTGTATGAATTGTGGTTACGCCTGTAATGAGCAATATTAGTGACATTTAATTTAATTTTCATATACAAATAAAATTAAGGTTAATTCAGCGGGTTTGTGACAGTCAGGTATGCCACCACGTAATGTCACAGTACATCCTATTTCCTCGTCCAGAGCTGTCTGTTGTTTACCATTCGTCTTCTAATACACTTGTTCTAGTTACGAAGCCTCTGTCAACACTCTAAATTCTCTTTTAATAGATGTTATAAAATTGAACATACAAAATATATTTTATACTAGTGTATCTTCTACTATGAGAAGAATTGTTGATAGATTGACCATGACCTTCCCAAATATTTGCTACTTTTCTGTGTATTTGAGAGTGTTGTCACCTGTCAGGTGTTCTAAACACGTACCGCATGTAGACACTGAAGAGACTACTGCACCTTCAGGCATGTCGTACAAGGTGACTAATATACATTTGTGCATGGGGTTGGCAATTTCAGCGTCGAAAACAAATTATTACAGAAAAACCACAGCGGGATCATGTGGATGCTTGGTGTAGGCTTCCTGCACACAGTTCATTTACAGTGGTGGTCCCATGTAAGGAGCGCAAAGCAAAATCATGATAATTATAAAAACACAACGATTCGCTGATTTGGCTGACAAAAATTTAAAAAAAGTTTCTTGCTTTATAAATAAATTAGGGAACCGTCTTTTGACTCACTATCCTTGTTGCAACGGTAAAAACAAGATAGTTAATGGCGTCCAGTAGTGTAGAGGCTGTATTTATGTTGGTTCCAGATGGCCTGCACCATAAAATTCGTTGTTCTAGTTTTTTTCTAACAGTGTTTCGTCCTCCACCGGAATGTCACCTGGCTGGCACTTTGACGTCAGCAACCAATATGTGAACATGTCACCCTTGCCCTGGAATAAAAATTGTTTTCATCAGACATTGTATAATTCGTAAACATCAATGGTTTTATGGGTTTCATCAGACATTGTATGATTCGTAAACGACGCTCTGACCAGATGTAGTAGATCCAAGGGACTTTCAGCTTATATAAACTGAAACCTTACAGTTATTAGTTACTAGTTGTTCCAGTGTCGTCAGAGTTCCCATAAACGGTGAAGTGAAATAAGCCTAATAGTTGTCCAGTGCCAGTCGCAAATTAGGAGCTAATGTAAAATTTCCGGTGATGGTGAGCACACAAAGTGTATATAATAGGAATTGCCATTGCGTTAACGTGTAAATAACTGATATATGTATATTAATAATAAGTATAACAGTCATGTAACTTTCGTTTTTTAATGACTAATTCTTGTGGATTACTTTGAGTCACTTTGTAGGAAAACGTCCACTTTGTAGAATAACTCACTTCTTGGTGTAATTTCTTGATATAATTTGAGTACCCAAGACCTTACCCAAGACCCTTTCGTGAAAACTAAAAGAGGAACGAAACTTTGAAATCATTTACAGTCCCTTATCGCCCAGAGCGATAGAAAACATATCACAAAAATGTGTTAGTTGAGCACTGCGCTCGGAATGTATACATAATTTTTCTTTGTATTTCTTTATTAATGGCATTAAAAACCCTACAGCGGCCTTGTAATCTTAGTGTGGTGATTATATATCAATCGATTTTATATTGGCAGAATGATATATCCATAGATACATCTTTTCTGATAGAGGAAATCCGAAATGAGGTATACAAATTCTTACACGCATATATGGGAATAGATTTCTCCATTTAAAGTGTGTATTTTTCGGCTAGACAAACAGTGTCTGTGTTGAAATGTTAGTAAAGACGAATCCTTCATTCAATGAAAGCTAGCCGCGCAGCGTGGAACAAGCTGACTCATAAGCAGAAGGCAATCACTAGGGACAACTTTTGATAAACGATGAAACAAGTAAAGAATTTTGTTGACTGTTGACCAGTATAGTAGTGTAACATATGTTAATGTTGTCAATATTTCACCTTCAGACGTTATCCTGGTGGTCACAACTTACAAAAAGAGACCTGTCTCTAAAGAACGGATAACCCATGGAGACAACTAAGTCATCGCAGAAGTCACCTTTCTGTATTACTTGTAGCTAGCAATGCACAACCTTCCAGTCGATATCTGCGCCACTTCGCAGTTGGCCAAACTCATTTCCTTGGAGGGAATATTATCAGCCGAGCAAGACACCTCACTCAGTTCAACCCACAGTAATTATTCGTCAATGTTCATCAATATTGTGTGAGGAAAAGTGGACCAGGCGCACAGCCAGCCACTAATTTGTTCTGCTGCATTCAGTCATATCTCACCAGGATAAAAAAACAGTGAGCACATAGCCATGTATTTGTATAGTCGCACGTACAACATGATTATTTATAATTCTCCAGTGGACCTGCAGATCGCCTCAACTTCTCAAGCAGTGCCTTATTGAGAGGGAACGGATTCCAGTAACTCCAGAGATTAGGACTAATTTCGCAAACTGGATTATTATTTTGTGTGCACTATTCATCAGAATATCTTCGGGGCCCGCTACTGGATACAAACTGTAGGATATTACACTGCTGTGTTGTGTTTCTTTTTTCTGTTCCTTATTTGGGTGTCTTAACTGGGTTTATTTTTTGGCGGGTATGGGGGAGGGGGGGGGGCAGTCCTCTTGAAGTGCGGTGTGACATAGTTTTTTAGTTGAGATTGCTGATTGTTTGTTAATTGTTACATTTTTCTTGTTTCTTTAAATTATGATTTTGTTCTTCTTCCTTCTTCCTCGTGTGTCCTCAAAAGGACGTTGGTTGCGTTGTGTCACAGTTTACAGCGAAGTTGCAATATTTGTGCCTTTCGTCCCGACACATCCGACTTCCGCACGGCATTTTTTAAGGACCGGGTTTGCCTTCCCTCTTCGATCCCTACTCTCTCGGCAAGACTGCAGTAATGCAGCCCTTCCCAGGACCACCACTTGGAGGTGGAGTAGGGTCCTGGTCAGCTCTGGTTCGCTAATTGATTGATAACCTGCATGCTAATTTTGTGACTCAAAAATAATAATACTTTTTCATATATAGATATTTTATAATAAACTGTCGTGGTTGAGTAAGGTGTAGAGTATTTGTCGAGTTGGACAATAGTAGTGAAATCGACAAGGGATAGTGGACTGACAGAGTTATAGATTACACACACAGAAATGTGTAAATAGGAGATGGACTTGAGACAACCTGGAAGTAGATTTATCAAAGTGATCTCTCTCTCCAAGCCTCAACTCACTTTTACTGTCTAAGCACCTCCTGCTCTCACTCTTTTCTCTTATCAAACATAGAGATTATAGTAAAGAGCTAAACCAAGTTAATTATGGATGAAAAGGGTCGGGAACAGCGCATTAATAAATGTGTAAACTTTATTAAAGAAGAAAAGCATGGAATTAATGCATATCATCATACACAGCATAAAATACATCAATAATCAAAATATTCATCAATAATCATCAATAATGCAAATACACACCCACAAACACACACACCACCAACACTCATACAACCTGTAGAACACAGAGAAATGAAATAACTGTCTGACAGTCTGTCCGTTTTTTTCCGGGGACCAAGTACAATGCTTCCGACAGTGTCTTTACGTAAAAATATAATCCATGGGGGATGGAATTGACCTGTATAAATCCACTGTAGTCGCTATTGCTGGTGGCACCCCTGATTTCGCGATGGGGACTGGAAGACTGTCTATCTCCTGCTGACCAAATAAACGAACTGAGCGACAGCCTGTCCGCTTTTTTTTCGTGGGACCAAATGTGCTAGCTCCAGAAAGTGTATTACGGATAAATATCCTTCAAGATGAATGAAGTGAAATACCCAACTTTCCTTGTAGGTGCTATACGTTGGTGACCGCTACTTGCGTGAGGGAGGCTGGAACTCTGTCCATAGATGGCTGCTCATACGTGCGAGGTTTTAAGTATCCAGAAATACACCAGAAGAAGTCACTTGAGGACAAAGAATCCCAGGCGTTCTTATCCGGCGCTAGGCTCTGCTTGGCTGTAAATCCTGTTTAAACTGGTTTGGCAGTGGTTTGCTGAGTGCCCCGTTTAGGCACACAAAGTCGGGTGATATCAGATTCTGCTATAGACATGCTGGGCGGTTTTGATATTCTGGAAGCGGCAATGCCCTGACTGGTAATCCAATAGGCGAGTAGAGAACTACTGCTGCAATAGATGATTTCAGATTTAGCGTTGGCTCCGTTGCACTGCGTGAGCGTAACTTGGCGTTGACAAAAGGGGTTTTGATTCAGGAACGGGGTTGACGACTCGTGACGCTAGCGGTATTCAGAAACCCTCTAGATCGAAGAGAATATGACGTTCTTCGCCTGACTGGAGTCTGCTCTAGCGATTCGGTCTCCCTGAAACTGAGACCCAAAAAAGACACCCTTTACCTCAAGCAACAACAAAATCAATCTAATGTTTTATAACCTAGTCATGCTCCGCTCCTTCCATTCTATCAATTATAGCATGTGCCCGCATAAGCTTAATATCTTTTATACACCCATGTAACTGTCAGTAAATGTTCCGACAGCAAAATCTCCTCTTCTTCTCCCAATCTCAACATACATTAAATGAATTTACATAAACAGATTACAGCATGTGACATTACACAAATAAATCGTATGTCCCCTTGGGGAAATATATTAGCATTCCACAAAATGAGTACATAGAAAATGCAATGATCTTGCTATAATAATACAGTTGTGGCTGAATCATAAGATAGAATTATATCTATGCCTGGTGACTGCTTTCTGTGAAAGTTATAGACTAGAGTCTAGCTACACAAATAAGCATAAAATGATTCTCCCTTTGCCACTAAAAATATCTATCAAAAAAGGAATAAGTGACTATCTCCTATAATCCAGAATTATTACCTGCATCTCACTATTCAGTTTTAAGTGAACAATCCACACCTGACATTATCTTACAGAAATGACAGTTAATTTAGCCTATTCTTAACCCATGATAAGCATCTGTGGACTGATTCTACGCCTAATATCTGTTATTGTAAGTTTAACATTTAACCCATGATAAACCGTAACAGTTTAAGCACCACTTAACTAAGGCCGTAGACAGCGCTACATTATCACTGAATTAAATTACTAGGAGAAATCCTCAAAATGAATTCACGTCACTTCCTATCAGATATATATAAAAAGCTAACATGAATATAATATAATAATTATAAGATATGTCAACTCACCCCGAAAAATGACTAGAGATAGGCCTTAACATTTAGTTCTGTTGTTAAAGTTTGCCTTAATTCTCATGATGGTCCATCTCGGGCAGGAAATATTCACGAATGTCTTTGTCTATTAAGACTCTTCTAGATTTATATGTTTACATGCAACGCCACCCAGGACACCTGCATGACCTGATTCTACAGATGTATCGGCGCAATGCGTAATCATGAGTGTAAGACAAAGGTTATTCTAGAGACATCAGAAGTCAACAACCGCAAGAAAGTTCCTTCAGGCAGAGAAATGCATAATATTATGAGAGCTCTAACTCGTCTAAGGGGCAAAACCCAGAGACTGACCGCGATTGTTATCTCCCCCTGAAACAGATCAAACTCGTTACCCAGGCCTCAAAGGGTACCAGCCGCTCGTGATGAAACGTTTTAAAGCGACCAGAGAAATTTCCCCTGTTCGGACCACAGGGGCGTTTAGGTAACATTACGTTACCGCTACGCTGACTGTTGAAGAATTTTGTTCTGAAAGCCAGCCAAATGTAAACAAACGCGGGTGGGGTTTGACCAGGTGAAAAAATGAAAGAAAAGAAATACAAAATGTCCAGGAAAACAGAACATTAAAAGAGTTAATAACACATGGAACGAAATGGTAAAATAAATTATCTGTCTACGTGACATAAACTATAAAACTTAATTTCCAGTTGAGGATTTTCCAACACCTTAACTTTGTACGCCTAAAAGCTGTTTTTCCTACTCCTTACAGTCTGTCTATCAGTAATGATTGAGAGAGTGAGTGGTCACTTGGACAGCAAATCGTGAGAGTAACGTGCAGGGCAACATAACACAAACATCCTCCCTCTGGCTGTCTTAACACTAACAAATCACACTTAATGATCTTCTCCTCACTAAATCTAGCAGCTCACTTGCATTCTTTTTCATCCTACTCTGGTCTTATTTCACCCCACGACAATAACAATAAGGTAAAAGTACAATAATTATTCAGTAATACATATTACTAATATCAACTTTAGAGTAAATTAATCGTCTGAAAGGTAATAACGATGGGGATTAGTGAGAAAGGGCTTGACGGAGGGCTGGCGAGGCCGAGATGCAAGGAGTGAACCCAAGCTTGGGCACTGCACGAGGGATTGCCGCCGACTGAGCAAGGTGGAAGCAGTTTGCTGCTGCCCTATAAGACGCCACAAGGCGTGATATCAAATGACTACTTTGACAGTCGGTCTCGGCGACTAAGGATCAAAGAAGAACAAGGTTGGTTGATTGACTGATTTACTGATGTTGATGATTATAATAATGATGGTGATGATGATGATGATGATGATGATGATGATGATGATGATGATGATGATGGCCATGATCATGAAATTTCAGAATATCAGACTATTAATATATACTGTACTCACCTTGATAGTAATACGGCCTCTAGGAAGGATGTGAAATGTGCCAAACTGGTCCAACAATGCTTTGATGGAAGGACTAATGTGGATCATCATTGCTGCAGACACGATATAAGGGAGGTAATCTATTTAATACTGTAACAGTTATAGGCATTGCTTATATTTAATATTCCGTGCTTCCCCTATAGGTAATATTTCTGTAGGAAAGGGACAATACACAACTGAACAAACTACATAAATTACGAAATTTCTAAAGGTTATACTACTGTAGTAACACAGCACAAGGAGTTCAACATGAACACAGAAAAATTATTAATGGTCCCAACAGTCTTCTTCTTGTTTGATCCTTAGCCGCCAACCGTCAAAGCAGTCAGTGGCCATTACGCCTGGTGGCGTCTTGTAGGGCAACAACAAACTGATTCCACTTTGCTCGGTCGGCGGCCATCCTTCGTACAGTGCCCCAACTCTGGTTCATTCTTTGCATCTCAGCCTCCACAGTCCTCCGCCAAGTTGTTTTTGGTCGGCCTCTCTTTCGTTTTCCTTCAAGGGTCCATAGCATAGCTGTTCTTGTGATGGCATGGGGGTTTCTTCTGAGGACATGGCCAACCCAGCTCCAACGTCTGCCAGCTATGATGGTGTGCATGTCCTCTTGCTTGCTCCGAGTAAGTGTTAAACTCTGTGGTTGTTAACTCATACTGGCTACTAGTTGTTGAATCACGTTTTATTTGTTAAATGCCGTGAATGTCCACCAGTTGATAAATGTAGATGTTGGGACTGGTGTAGTAAAGTGTAACGATTGTCAACTCATTAAACCCAGCACAGTTTTGGTCATACAGGTCATCTTGTCCTGGAACGTGATGAGGCTCCGACAAGAATGTGAGTGTAGACAATGAGTGTGTATCTGAATGTCAGTACGCGAATGGTAGAATGATTCGATAGAGTTGACAGGTTGGTAGTACATCACTCATACTCACACTGTTCGAATTCAAGAAGTACTGGAACTACGGTGGTCTTTTTATAACATTTAATGAGACGCACACTTGGACAGTACGTGTATGGTTACAGGAACAAATGTCGACATAGACAGCATAATGTTGATCACAGGAATATCATCTTAAGTTAGCATTCATGCTTGGCAAATATCATAATGGAGCATTCGTAAATAAGCATTCAGAGTTCCATCATGTAAATCATCTGGCTTTACTGACTGGGCACGTCAGACCATAACCAATATATAGGAAGGCTCCTAGACCTAACCTCGTCTAGCGAATATCCCTTCACGTAAAGTTCAATATATATATTTTCCATAAAGATATAGGAATCCCAGACATGGGTTCTCACATGTAGCAGTGATCTCTTGGTTCATCGAGCGATAGTACAGGCATCCCTTTTTCTCACTCGATAAATACAAAGTATATGAATTTCAACATGGCTGTGCTTCTCTCGTGAGCTTCACTCACTATTGGATACAGACCAAAATTGGTCATTCGTTAAATGTCCTCATTTCTTCATAGCTTCTATCATAGAGGTAATTGAATAATATCATATAATCTAGTGCTGATACATAGGAATGTCATCTTCCTTTGAATAAATATTCTTTTCAGAAGTACCACTGTGCATCTGCTTATCGACAACGATGGCGAAGCCCAAGTTCATAATAAATTGTGGTTTTACCTTTCTATGCGAAATATAACTTTGCCATTCCTTGGCAAAAGAGAATAAACACTGGGGTAAAGTACATACAACATGTCTAAATGACTATCACTTTTCCCCATTTACTTATAGATCACTTTTTCGGCGATAAGCCGGCTACAACAAAATTCGACATCCCGACAGGATGACAGCCATGAATCACACCCCTTGCTAGCGATACTTCCGCTGCATAGCCTTTGACCTTTTCTAGCGACAACCAACATAGTTCGACTTAGAAATGTAAAGATATCCATATATAAGACAGACTCGTCCTACTCATACAAACACTACGTATAAATTCAGGCCATAGATATACTGAAGCAAGAACAATCTATTCCTACCCAGCCAAAGAATAAATCGCAGTAGGCCTAAATTCGTCCGCGGAGTCCGATCGAAGATGACGGAACTCATTTCAAGGGAAGTAACTCAAAAATGACTTCTCCTTAAGCACTTAAAAAGAAAATACTTTGTTTACAAAATATTTGCGAACATAATAAGTATATAAATGTATTATATTGCAAGATAGTAAAGATTGCACTTTACAGTCTTACCACACCTCCCGGGAAAAAAAAAATAAAATTTTTTTTTTTTTTTAAATACATCTAGGAGCAACGTAGAATAGGCTCACAACGCAAGAATACTGCGCAGATGAAAATATCAGGAATAACTATAATTCCTAATATGACCGGTGAGAATATATCTCAAAATCTGAGAGAAATTGTTTCTCTACGAATAAATGTTTCCAGGAAGGTGTGATCTACGTATAATACAATTCTGGTAATTATACAATGCATACCAAAAATTCACACTATAGTCTTAAATTTATGATTTATGAAGAAACAATCATCAAAGAACAGCGGTGAATAAACATCAATAAACCGCTAAGTAGCGATACCATCATTCTATTATTAAATTACAAATGTGTATCTTAGTAAAGAAACAAAAAAAATAACTGTTGTAAAGTTATACATATTAAAAAGATCCAATATTTAACAGTTAAGTGGCATCATGTGGGCATCTGGACAGAATGTCCGCCATCACATTTTCTGAACCACGGATAGCTCGTACCGAGAAATGAAAAGGTTGAAGAGCGATTGCGTATCGAGTTGATCTCGAGCTCTTCAAGTTCTTACTTTGGATAGCCGTAAGAGCTTTTTGGTCAGTTTCCACTACGAAATGCGCGCCCAGAAGGAATCTTTGGAGTTTGAGAATTGACCAAACCATTGCCAATAATTCACGGTCTAAAACCGAGTAATTCCTTTCTGCAGCATTAAGTTTTCTGGATATATACATTACCGGATGCAGAGTTCCAGAGTACTCTTGCATTAGTGCCGCTCCAATCCCAGTGGATGAAGCGTCACTACGAAGAACAAATGTCTTATCTGTTGTAGGTAACACTAAAATAGGTGGTGATGAAAACATAGTTTTGATCTTCTCTAGTGAAGATTGGCATTCATGAGACCAGTGAACCATGTTAGGCGACCCTTTCTTTAATAGTGTAGAGAGAGGTGCCATGATAGAGGACAGATTCGGAATGAAACGTCCATAAAATTGTATGAGACCTAAAAGACTTCGCACTTGCTTTTTAGTCCTAGGGATAGAGATGTTAAGTATCTTAGTGATATTATGGTCTTCTGTCTTCAAGAAACCGTGACCTACTCGATGGCCTAAGAAAGCAATTTCGCTAAAGCCAATACAAGCTTTGGATGGTTTTGCTGTCAGGTTATACTCACGCAGAGTTGATAATAATTCAACTAACCCTGAATAGTGATCTTCCCAAGTATCGCTGAAAAGACAGATGTCGTCTAGATAAGCAATGACATCTGACCGATACGATAGGATTCGACGCATCATGCGTACAAATGTAGCTGGTGCGTTCATAAGGCCGAAAGGCATAAAATTCCATTGGAAAAGGCCTCTGGGAGTAGAGAAAGCGGTAAGAGGTTTGGCGCGTTCGGATAATGGAACTTGCCAATATCCTTTAGACAAATCAAGTTTAGTGAAAAAATGCGATTTAGAAAGACGAGTAAGTAGCTCTTCTAGTAAAGGCATAGGTTCAGCATCGAACTTCGTAACTTGATTCAATTTGCGATAGTCAACGCAAAGACGTATGTTATTGTCTTTTTTTCGAACAATAACCATCGGCGAAGAATATGCAGAAGTGGATGGTTCGATTATTTGTAAATCTATCATTTCATCCAACTCCTTTTCAACCTGTGTTTGGAAATGTATAGGGATAGGATAAGGTCTAACCCTAATTGGAGTATGTTCAGTTAGAACAATGTCATGCTCAATGACATGAGTTTGTCCAGGATGTCAGTGAGGACATCCTGAAATGTTTGTAACATAGACGAAACTTGTCGCCGTTCTCCTAGAGACAAATCAGGAGAAACAGTAACGTCTTTCCATGATTCACTAGAATGAAGTGGGATCATTGGAAGCGGAAGATTAACATCCGAAAAACTTGTTTCCTCATCCTGTATTACAGACAGTGATGAGTAATGACCATGTTTGACATGAGAATCGTCCGTTGCCTGGAAAATAGGCTGTAGATAGTCAGGACGTTCATGGAACTCCGTAAGCATATTGATGTGGAAGGTTTTATGCTTCCCGTTGATATCGACGATGTAGTCAACATCTGAAATTTTCGATATTATATCGTACGGACCTTTCCAACTAATAAGGAGTCTATTTTCACGACAAGGTAGCAAAACAAATGCTTTGTCACCAGGACAAAGTTGTCGTAAAGTTCTCTTCTTATTAGCAAATTGTCTTGCCTTCTGCTTAGCAAATTCAGAAGAGGACGTTGCCAATTTGCATGCTTCGATAATTTTTTTGTCTCAGCGCGATGACATACTCGTAAGAAGATTTTGTGTCATCGTCAATATTGTCAGCTGTTATAAGATCATGCAGCAAAGACATTGGGCCGCGCGGTCGCGCGCCAAAGACAAGTTCAAAGGGAGAAAACCCAGTATGTTCATTGGGGACCTCTCTGTACGCGAAGAGGGCCGCGGGTAAAACCCTATCCCAATCTTGAGGATGATCCTCAGTTATCTTCCCTAATAAGTTCTTAAGTGTTCTATTTAGTCGCTCGACCATCCCATTAGACATAGGATGATAGATGCTACTCAAAGATCTCTCTATCTGTAGAGTAGACATTACTTGAGACATGGTATCCGATATCAGTTGGGTGCCATGATCTGATAATATTTCTCCGGGGAATCCCAGCCGAGAAAATATAAGCCAAAGAGCATCTGCAATGTCAGCGGTAGTAATGCTCTTTAGAGGGATAGCCTCTGGCCAACGTGTGCACATGTCTACACACGTTAAGATAAACTGATGTCCTCTAGCAGATTTGATCTTGAATGGACCAATGATGTCTATCGCCATTTTCTGGAATGGACGAATAGGAATATCTGCAGCCTGAATAGGCGCAGCATGACGAGGACCTTTGGATTTGACTTCTTGACATACTTTACAGGATCGACAATAGATCCGTATGTCCTTGTTCACAAAAGGCCAAAAGAAAGCCGCAAGAACTCTTGACTTTGTACGGGAAAAACCCATGTGACCAGCACACTGAGAGTCGTGTGCATGTTGTAAGATCTTAACTCTCAAATTCTTGGGTACAAGAATCTGAGAATGACTTGACTTAGTGGAGTCTTGCACCATACGTACAAGTACGCCATTCTTCATTGTAATCCAAGATTTACAATTTGAATCTTTATTCGGATCACCTTTTGTTACAAGAGTGAAGAATTTCTTAAGAGTCGGATCTTCTTCTTGTTGTTTTATAAACGAGTCACGAGAAATTACCAAGGGATCATCTTGGTTATGCACTTCATTATCTTCAACAGATGAAGTTTCAGGCATATTGAGAGCTTGAGCTCTAGTGACTACTGCATTAGCAGATTGCATATTTTGATTTTCCCAAACGGAAATTTGCTCCGGAGTGCATTCTTTGACTCCGTGAATGCGACCGATGATAAGATCAGCGATCGGATTCGGCAAAAGACATGCGTGTACATCTCCTGTGAAGAAAGGAGTAGCAATCCTAATGATAGCGGTAGAGTATTTCTCTATGGTGCCGCCAAATGTTACGCATTTGACTACTTTGCCTGTAGAATGAGAAGGATCTATGAGTGACTGCCTAACCCCAATAGTTGTGCATCCAGAATCAAAAAGTACTGAGACTGGATTGTCATTTACTAAACCTTTGTGTAAGACAAGAGAACCTCTCCCATCATGCGCGATTGACGCAGGAAGAGCGGGAAGAGGATGGCCACAGCTTAAAGTAGACACTGTGGTTGGCTCAAATAATGTTTTGCATTGGGGGCACTGAGATGCTCTCCCAAAATCAAAAGCGGCACATGCCATATTATTAGAGTCATCATTATCTTTATTTTGTTTATAGGCTTCGTGGGACTCTTGTTGTGCAGAGTTCGCCTGGTAATGAGCTTTATGTTTTTTGAATTGTGCTCTACCTCTGTTATTATTGCCTCTGTACTTATCATTGTTTCCACCATTATAACCCCTACTCGGGTTTGAATCATAGCTCCTTTGGTTACTATCATCATATTCATTATAATGAGTATCTCGGTAATTATGATCCTGTTGTCTCCATGAAGGAAAACTTGGATAGTTTCTAGAATGACTTCCTTTGCGAAAGTTCCTGTAATTATGACCACCCCTGAATCGAGGGCTGTCAGCTCTTCTCCAGGTATTCGAAGAAGAACCCTGAAATGATTGGTTACCTTGGTTCTGATAACTGTAATAGTTACCTTTTTTATTAAACCTATTTTGAGGTCCTTTGAATTTGTGAGAGTGATTAGGGTTGTATGGTGTTGCAGAAGCAACTGGCATACCTTCTTTAACCTTACTGTTGCTAATAGCTACGTCCGGATGTGCAGTGACGTATTGGGTACAATACTGTTCCATTTCTTTTAGAGACTTAGGTTTACGCTCATGTAAGAATTCGAGGAAAGGTTTATTTATACTTGACATAATCTTGTCTCTGAGTATCAAGTCCATAAGGGCTTCATAAGTCTTTTCTGTTTTGGATAGCTCAATCCAACGATCAAATGTAAGACGTGTCCTTGCAATGAATTCTGAGAATTCTACACCTGCCTCAGGCACCATTGTCTTAAACAACTTCCGATAACCCTCTTCAGACAACTGATACTTCTTTAATAAGGCTGCCCTAATAACATCAGTTATCTTTGTCAGCCTCTTCAACCAAACTTAAACTAGTCAGAGAATCACCTTTCAGATTTTCTGATAACTGGTTAGCATATTGTGATTTGTCCACATTATGGGCTCGACAAGAGCGTTCAAATCTATTTAGCCAGAATGTTATGTCATCACTGGAAGGGTTGAACGCTGGTACCTTGACCTTGTAAGTAAAGGGTTTACCATTACCACCAGATGCTTGATTAACATTACTTATGTTTGTTAACTTTAACTTTTCTAACTCAAATGCTAAAAGTTCTTTTTTGTGTTCATGTTCTCTTTTTTTCTCTTCTGCAGCAGCTTCATCTTTTCTTTTCTCTTTTTCCATTTCCATCTGGAATCTTTTTTCATCAGTCTGTATCTGCAATTTCTTTTGTTCATCCTCTCTTTGTAATTTTTTTTCCTCAGCTTCTAATCTTTTCTCCTCAGCTGCTAATTTCTTTTCTTCAATCAATGCTTTTCTTTCTTCAGCAGCAGCAGCAAGTTTTCTCTCTTCTGCAGCTAATGCTTTGTCATATTGAGCAACTGCCCATTCTTCTAATTGCTGACCAGTCTTATCAAGAGCCCTGCCTTGTGTGATAAAATAACACTGACTAACAAAAAAAAACTTTTTTTTTCTTTCTCTAACATTTCTATGTTTTTCTGGTCAATTTTAATGCGCTGTTTTTAAATCTGCAAACCGTTTTTCTCTATCAGGTCGGGATCTCTAGAAATATGCAATTGAATTTTTTTAACAACGCATACAGTATTACAACATCATTCGTACAAGAAGTATAACAGTTATGTAGGCTTGAATTTCTTTGCAGTCGACTTTCGTCGGTGAATGGCATGTGGTACATCGCGATGAAGCATCCAACAATAATCGGCAAGCATGGTCACACTCCACCGTCCTTGATAACGTGACTCCATTACGGCGATATCTTGATGGAATCATTCTCCATGTTCATCGCTGACTTCGCCAAGGTTGTCAGGGAAAAAGTTAAGATGCGAATCGAGCAAATGGATTTTGAGGGACATGCTACAGCCCATAATTATGTATGCATCTATGCACTGCTTAATAATATGCAACATAGTCGACAGATTTGTGATTTTCCAGAAAGTTATCGACGATTGATTTGAATGCCATCCATGCGCGAAGTTCCCTACCATGTAACAAGTTCTCGAATTGTTTGTCTGCAATAACTTTCCTAATCTGAGGTCCTACAAAGATACCTTCCTTTATCTTTGCATCGCTAACTTGCGGAAACTTTTCTCGAAGATAAGTGAAAGCTTTGCTCGTTTTATCTAACGCTTTTACAAAATTCTTCATGAGCGCCAACTTTATATGTAACAGTGGTAAAATGAAGGTGTCTTTGTTAACTAATGGCTCGCGTATTACATTTTTATGCCCGAGCTGCATACGATCCCGGATAGGCCACACCTTTCTTGCATAATGTTCCTGTCTGTTGCGGCTGTCCCATTCACATCGAAGCAACAAAATTTGTGTATACCCAGTCTGCATGCCCGTGAGAATTGCAATGACCTTTAGGTCTCCACAAATCCGCCATTGGTAGTCATTGTACTTTATTTTTTCCAAACGTATAGCCATATTGTCATAAGTTTCTTTCATATGAACAGAGTAGGCGACTGGAATTGATGAAAAAAAAATTTCTGTTATGCAATAACACGGCTTTTAGACTAGTCTTGGAAGAATCGATGAAAAATCGCCATTCGTTGACTATGTGCTCATGACCGTTTACATCTTTGCAATAGCAAATGTCATCATCCGTCTCAAAGTATTGAACAAGTTCTCTGTGTCTATGACGAAATTTAGATATCAGAGTATTGGGCGCTAAAAGATTCCATTCTTTGAGTCGCGAACCGAGTAATTCCGCTTGTCCTTTGGTAAGAGCGAGATCACGTATTAGATCTGAAAGTTCTGAATGGTTAATTAAGTAAACACCATCATTCATGGTATGTAATCTGAGTCAGAATTAGTTTCTAAAGCAGGTAAACTATCACTTTCTGATGGTTCATTTACGTCCAACGGATATTGTTCTGGTGGTACTTGGATCGGACACGTAATTGGATCATGAGGCACTGTTTTCGAAACTGATTCAATATTTGGATAAACCACAGACTTTCTAGTTTTAAAAGTGAAACCATGGATATTTGTCAAGCAGAAGTAACAATCAGTAGTGTGATTTGTATGTTCACGCCATATTACTGGCACGCCAAAAGGCATCGACTTATGCTTCGGCGATTTTCGTAACCAACCTGCCAATGTATCGAACAAACCGCATTTGGCTTCCAAGATTTATTTGCATCATCAACTTTCGAATCGAAATAAAGTTCATATGCTATCTTTAGTAATGGTGTAAAGTTTTTCTGGTCAACACGATCGGTAAAATATCCGCACACGTAACAGAACAGATCAGCCGAATTTCTACAACTTCTAGAAGCCATATTTTGCTCAGAATTATTTCAAAATACAGTAACTATTTGAAAAATCGCGTAACATATGTCATGCACCTTTTAACAGTATAAAAAGTAGAATTATGTTGCTTTTTATTAATTTTTAATAAGTTATATAGTAAAAATGAAACGGAGCAAATAACGGTTTCCCAAAAATATATTTATTCACAAATATCTTAAGAACCCGACGTGATAGAGATAAACGGATTTCAGATTTGAAATCAGCGCAAGAAACTGACCTAAGAACACTTATTCTTATATAAGAAAGAAAAATGTTGTTTGTCAGTGTAATCTAATGTAGACATCTTGTCTAATAAGATCAGTAATTTGCAAAAGTAAATAAATTCACTTTCTTAGTCTTAATCAAAGACCTTGTATGATAACTTTGCAACCTGTGGAAAATAGTACTTAACTATCCCAATCACTGTGGGAAACAAGCCTTACAAAGGTCTTGTATAAATCCTTATATAATAACAGCTATAAGTTGCTGGTTCACTTTATAATATAAGTGCTGTGCACTAGAAATAGTGTTTTATATCATCAACTGTGTACCTTTAGTAATAGCAATTAACTATCAGTTGATTCTTGTACATCAATTTATATGATCAACTATATTTAAAATAGTGTATGTCGATCAGGCACAAAACAAA
The DNA here is from genome assembly GCA_024509875.1 of Oreohelix idahoensis. Lineage (NCBI taxonomy): Eukaryota > Metazoa > Mollusca > Gastropoda > Stylommatophora > Oreohelicidae > Oreohelix > Oreohelix idahoensis. The sequence continues at coordinate 28,327 of JAMPIV010006737.1, forward strand.
ACAGTTATACAGAAGAACATGAAAACATTTGCGGAAATGAAATAAATCAAATGGGAAAAAACAATAAAAGATAAACCGCAAGAGGATAACAAATACAAATAACGCCACAGTATATAAATATAAATTGAGAATAGAACTGAAAGATAGAATAGGGTAGACCAACAAATTACAAACAAATCAAAACAAACTAAAGAACAGAGGAATATTACAAAAACAACAATGAGTACAGTCTTCACAGCTAACACTAATAGCAACAGCTGTCGCAGCAAATTTTCAATCAAGAAAATTGCACCTATAGAAACGCACACATCAGACCCTCTATTACGTGGGATACTCTGTTGTGTGACACCGCCCAACCAAAACAACAACCCGCTGGATACAAACAAATATCACATATAAATATTTAAACATAAATACATAAATGCATAAATAGTATGGCAATATGATGTAAATAGAGTGTTGCAGAAAGAATGTGTTGTAAAGAAGGCTCAGTTACACTGCCTAATAGTACAGTACTGTGGTACTTTATTAAACAAATACTTCTGGTCTAATTATTTTAAATTCAACACAGAAATAGAAGCTCCATCGTTGATGTGAATGATAACAATCGATGTAGGACTTCTCAGTTCAATAACATTTCCTTTCGCAAACACTGTCAAATATTCTCCAGTCCTGATGTGTAATGTTCTATGTTTCAACCAAGCTTGCTGTGTAACACTGTCAGTTGTATGGCAAATGTCCAACGAACCAAATGTCAACAAACGCTGACCTAGTTACTGCATACTGTCGACAGGACAGGTCACGCTGACATCACTGTAGAGTTGTACTGTTGATGTATTTGTGTGTCGTAACAGACCCCAAGGAACGTCTGGTCTCAGTAGTTTACTTCTCAATATGGTCACTGTGCAGGTTGACCCAGGAAGCTGGCACACCAGTTGTTAAACTCCTGTGGTTGTTAACTCATACTGGCTACTAGTTGTTGAATCACGTTTTATTTGTTAAATGCCGTGAATGTCCACCAGTTGATAAATGTAGATGTTGGGACTGGTGTAGTAAAGTGTAACGATTGTCAACTCATTAAACCCAGCACAGTTTTGGTCATACAGGTCATCTTGTCCTGGAACGTGATGAGGCTCCGACAAGAATGTGAGTGTAGACAATGAGTGTGTATCTGAATGTCAGTACGCGAATGGTAGAATGATTCGATAGAGTTGACAGGTTGGTAGTACATCACTCATACTCACACTGTTCGAATTCAAGAAGTACTGGAACTACGGTGGTCTTTTTATAACATTTAATGAGACGCACACTTGGACAGTACGTGTATGGTTACAGGAACAAATGTCGACATAGACAGCATAATGTTGATCACAGGAATATCATCTTAAGTTAGCATTCATGCTTGGCAAATATCATAATGGAGCATTCGTAAATAAGCATTCAGAGTTCCATCATGTAAATCATCTGGCTTTACTGACTGGGCACGTCAGACCATAACCAATATATAGGAAGGCTCCTAGACCTAACCTCGTCTAGCGAATATCCCTTCACGTAAAGTTCAATATATATATTTTCCATAAAGATATAGGAATCCCAGACATGGGTTCTCACATGTAGCAGTGATCTCTTGGTTCATCGAGCGATAGTACAGGCATCCCTTTTTCTCACTCGATAAATACAAAGTATATGAATTTCAACATGGCTGTGCTTCTCTCGTGAGCTTCACTCACTATTGGATACAGACCAAAATTGGTCATTCGTTAAATGTCCTCATTTCTTCATAGCTTCTATCATAGAGGTAATTGAATAATATCATATAATCTAGTGCTGATACATAGGAATGTCATCTTCCTTTGAATAAATATTCTTTTCAGAAGTACCACTGTGCATCTGCTTATCGACAACGATGGCGAAGCCCAAGTTCATAATAAATTGTGGTTTTACCTTTCTATGCGAAATATAACTTTGCCATTCCTTGGCAAAAGAGAATAAACACTGGGGTAAAGTACATACAACATGTCTAAATGACTATCACTTTTCCCCATTTACTTATAGATCACTTTTTCGGCGATAAGCCGGCTACAACAAAATTCGACATCCCGACAGGATGACAGCCATGAATCACACCCCTTGCTAGCGATACTTCCGCTGCATAGCCTTTGACCTTTTCTAGCGACAACCAACATAGTTCGACTTAGAAATGTAAAGATATCCATATATAAGACAGACTCGTCCTACTCATACAAACACTACGTATAAATTCAGGCCATAGATATACTGAAGCAAGAACAATCTATTCCTACCCAGCCAAAGAATAAATCGCAGTAGGCCTAAATTCGTCCGCGGAGTCCGATCGAAGATGACGGAACTCATTTCAAGGGAAGTAACTCAAAAATGACTTCTCCTTAAGCACTTAAAAAGAAAATACTTTGTTTACAAAATATTTGCGAACATAATAAGTATATAAATGTATTATATTGCAAGATAGTAAAGATTGCACTTTACAGTAAGCAGATCTTGATTGGTGATGATATTCGGCCAAAAGATTCGGAGAATTTTTCTTAGGCATGTTGTGTGAAAAGAGGACAATTTCGACATTTCCTTCTCTGTAAGTCTCCAGCTCTCCGCGCCATAGAGAATCACAGAAAGCACACAGCTCTGATATAATCCTAATTTTGTGCTTGTGCTGTACTGAGAGGACTTCCAGATGTTGTTTAGACTAAAAAAGGCTGTTCTTGCTTTGTTCATTCTGTTGTTGATGTCTTTGCTTGCTCCGCCGTCTGGTGTTACTATGCATCCTAGGTATGTGAAGGCATCTGTCTGTTCCAGTTGCTGATTCCTTACTGATATGGGCTTAGGGTTGCTCACACTGAGCGTCATGACTTCTGTCTTCTTTAGGTTGATGTTCAAGCCCACCTGCTGGCTATACTTATTAAGTCTATCCGTTTTTTCCTGGATGTGTTGATGTGAATGTGCTAGCAGTGCAATGTCATCTGCATATTCCAGATCTTCCAATGCAGAAAATGTAGTCCATCTTATTCCTCTTGGATTGCCTTCTGTTGTCTGGCGCATCACCCAGTCTATGACTGTTAAAAATAGAGTGGGGTCCCAACAGGTCCAGTGCGATATAACAGAAATACTCTTCTATACTATGTCCGTATGTTCATCTAAGAATATTCATCGTAATAAATCCCACGAATGTTAACAAATATTAAGAGAAAGAGAACTCTCCAGAAAGAATTCTCCAGATTCAGTCAAGTACAACAAACAAAGTTCAAAAGGTTATAATTAGAGGACAACAAATGCAGCATTTCTGAAGAAAAAAAATGTAAAGATTGCCAATTATTAATTACTGCCTCTGTGGGTTTATCCTACACCTCCACTGATCGTGACATTATTCTTCCTGATGGGTCATTCCTTCAAACACTGTTTTACAGAGGCGCAATTCCTTCAACTCGCTGTTTTACTGACGTAGTATTTCTCTCTGTCCCTCCCATGCAATCTGTTTGCGATTCCTTGTGTATAACTTCCCATTCGAAACAACTGTGGTGGGCTTGATGTTAATACAGTTTGTTGTTAAGAAATCTTAGTGTACTGAATGAGGTCAGCTGTGAAGGTCCCTGAATATAATAAATATTAAAGTAAATTTCCAGGGCACCTTTCTACTACCACCACTATGATCTCATTCAGACTTATTCTAGATAGACTGTAAGATGACTACGTTTGGTGTCTAGGGTTATGAAATGTTAGTGTAAGGTTGCATTAACCAACTAAACATATAAACAATTACACAATTATTTTATTATCTAATACAACACAACAGTACCACGACAATCACATACGAACCACACTTTAAAAGACTATCTTTAGTAAGTCAGTGGTTGAAAGTTTGGTAAAGTTAATGTTTTTCAATTTATTGTCCTGAATCTAATTTATTTGGAATCAGGACTGTCAAGCAAAAGTAAAATCATAGAAATTAATTACATCAATCAATTTATACAATGGATCTTCTGACCATAATACACATATTATTATTATATAAGGGTGTAGTGTATTTTCTAACTGAGGTGACTTCTAGTATACACTGGTAGATTGTTTATTATCATCATCTCTGCATGTTGTTTGTAAGTTTTTGTGGACACTGATGGAATGTTTATATCACTATTCCCAGTCTCTTATGTTAATATAATGTTAGTTGAGCGATCAGGTGCCGAACATGCACCTATCTTTGTAATATGATGTAGGACTCTTCCTGCACTTCGCCGAACGACAACCTTCAGCTCCCACTTCTTCAAGAATGATGGTGGTTTACAGTTGTCTCCGAAAAAGGCAAGACTGTGGCATGAATATATCGGCCCACTGTAGTCTGGCACCAGTTATTGACAGCAACCACAACCCTCACAGATGCAAGGAAATAACACAAGTAAACGATGACTAGGCAATAGAATATGGCACATTTTCGATCTGCCCTATGTCCAGGCTTTTCCTATGTTAGAAAATTTCTCCGCCTGCTCTCATCGATCTTGCTTTACACAAAATTTACTTGAAATGGCAGTGAACAGTCCCCGTTTCGTACCAGTATCTACTGCTTTGTCCAATGGGACCATGTTTACATTTATTTTTGAATCTATCGTTTCAAATAACAACTCCCAATATGTTTCCAAGGCAAATATATTTTTAGTTTTAGGTCTACCAATCATACTTCGCCTTCCTTCAAAATCCACCCAATCAAATATCCCGTACCTTTTAACCTCATTTACCCAAAGTCGTTTTTTCAAAACATGCCATAAAAAATTATAAGCAGGCATGATCTTTACTTGACAGTCTGGTCGGATCCACTATAGTATTATGGCTATAATTAGTTAATTAATGGACTATTTGCGTAACTATTACCATATTCGTTGTCAACAAGTCCTAAGGTACACGAATATACAATTTATATGGGACTAGTTGGCTTGGTTCAGAAGTACACAGTTTTTTTTTTCAAAGTTAGTGTTTTTTATTTTTAGTCTACTACACGTTCAGTTCTTTTCCATGTGCTGTCTTCTCTATTTACGTGATAATTACGTCCTTTGAAATAAGAGCTAAGGTTGTTTTTGTGACACGAGTTGTCTACATGTTCTAACTTTTTCCTCGTATTTTGGGGAAACCCCTAAGGCAAGGCTTGCCCCTGTGCTGGTATTGGCTTTTAGTTTAAAATCAATGCGAAACGAATGTAGTGAAATTGACAGAGATACAACGGTAAAATACTCAAAAGATAACATTTAAGGATAAAAACATAATGCGTAGGCTGCTGATGTACATGATCGCCTAGACCGCGGGTCATCACCCTCCATAAAATTGACTTGCTAGACAGGAGGGGAACGGCGGATCAAAAGAAAAAAATATGACTGGAAAGGCTAAGGAGACGCAATGGGGGGGGATGGAGGAAAGTAAAAATTCACGTCCCCCAAATTGACACGAGGTACGGAATTGGACGTTTTGCGATACCAAGCCTTGATTTGAATTCAGCGGCTAAAACGCAGATGTTAGGAATATTACAAAAATTTAAAAAGTAATTTTTCTTAATATTAATGTTAGGAATATAAAAATTAGCTGGCCGGATGGCCTATTCTGAGCAATGAAATAATATGATCTTAATTTTACAAACGGATAGATAATATTGAAGATAATGACAAAAGACAGTGTAGTTTACATCATCGACAGACTGCCTTGAATAAAAAGTGTCGTTATTTGCACACAAAACACGACCTTGGGGACGCAGGTGTTCAAAGTTACTTGGCATAGAAGTGAAGGGACATTGGTGGTAGCTGAGTCTAAATATAACTTTTTACGACAAAATTTTAAGGGGAGAGAAAGGTTGCTTCAAAAATCAAGCACATTTTTTTTTTGAAACACAAGTAGAGACGGACAGACTAACAGATAACCATCCATACTTGACTGAAGCATGACTGAAATGACTTTAGTGTAGAAATTTGAAATTTAAAATAAACCTCGGCAGTGATTGGCCACAGACAATCATATCATTAGCGCTCAGAGCGCATTTGGGGTCATTCTTCAATAATTGTTCAGTGTTAGACACAGATTTTAAAGTGTGGTGTTTTCCCATATGAAAGACAGTGAGTTAAATTTAGGGACGCCATCCTATAGCCAGCAGCTCAGCTGAGTTTTGCTAGCACTTCTGTGTTAATTATTCATAATCTGGTAAGATTGAAATTATTTCTTTATATATTTTGAATATTGTTTCATGTTCGAGTGATTTGATACTGCCATATCAAAATCTAGCCTTACAAACAAGTAGGGATTTGCTCTAGACCCCCGCCCAAGTCAGGGTCTAGGGACCAACAAGGTACATAAACTACAGCAAGGATTATGCAAGATAGATCAAGCGTTGAAACAGGTTACCTATCTTCTTTTAGGGCCGACAACTAATAAATATTTTTCAGAATTTATGGTCTGGGAGGATCTGTCTGATGTAGGCCCACCATGGTAACTGTGCTGTTTGGTCAGAGAGATCTGACCTGTCTGTATGATGTGGTTGTTGTGTCAGTGTTGTGTCCAGACGTGGGTAGAGAATAGATTTTGACACATGGCCCATACTTTGATTGCAGAGCTGTGAGTTTCTATCGACAACAAAGCAGAGTCTATTCGGTGGGTGACTGTACTCGAGTGTATCTGTGCAGTTCTTGTGACAGAGACCACCATTATTGCCCGCCAGCACGGAGAGGTGGGACCGCAAGTTTTCAGCACCAGAGCTACAAAAAGATGAGTGAGCCTCTGGTCTGCTGGACATTCACCAACTATTGGTAGTGACTAATATCCCCGTAAAAATTCCCACCATTTTCTGGACATTGTGTAGTCAATATAGACAGGTGTGATGAGGCCACCCCAACAGCACAAACAGTAAATATCCTCCCAAAGAGATGACTACTCGAACTTTTTTTTTAATAAAACTAACTAGTCTAGTACTTAAATAGGTACGCTCTTGCATTTATTATGTAACATTCCATGCATTTTTTTTCATAAATTTTCAATCCTTCTTTTAAAACAAGTTCTGGTCACATAAAACTTGATCCAGAACCAATAAATGTAATATAATTATATCAAAAACTTTATACACGTGAGTTAGTTCAGTGTATTTTAACACTTGTTAATCTTATTAGTCTTCTTAAATGTCTGTGGGTGTATTTATAACTAACACACCACATTACACATCATTACCCTAGACACTTTACGTAGCCACATTCATTAAGAAAAAAAAAATTAAGTGTGAGGTCGTAGTGGTAGCAAGAAAGGCCTTCTGATAATTCTCAACTACATTTTCTCTCAGGAGCCTTCACAGCTGGCCTCATACAAGTTACATGTAGTAATAACACCATCATACAATACCATCAACACCACTACATAAATTGGGGGCTCGTCCGGGATAATTAGCCCAACAGTAAAATTAGGATCTCCTGGTGGGAGAAATAAAAGTAGGGAAATAAATTGTAAAATTTCCTTTAAAATTAAAAGTGTCCCTGCAGATAAAAGTTGGTGAATCTTCACAGCCAGTAATAATTAATTAGTTAACTGGTTAGTTAGAATTAGTTAGACTATAGTCATATAGTAATTAGAAGTACTTAGTGTATTTACTGGTTAGAGATTTATCTTGTATATTATTATATTGTCCAAAAAGTATGGCAGAGCTAGCAAAGTTTAGATCAGCTGCTGTGCTCACTGCGAAGGAGATGGGGATGGATGGTCAAATTTTAATTCAATACGTAACGACTGAATGTGATAAATATATTGAACGGGAAGAAAGGAGATTAGAAAAAGAGGCTGAAAGAAAATTAGAGGCTGACAGGTTAGCTGAAGAAAAGAGATTACAAATTGAGGCTGATAGAGAAATTAAGAGGCTGCAGATTGAGGCAGAAGAAAAACGACAGCAAAGGGAGGCAGAAGAAAAACGACAGCAAAGGGAGGCAGAAGATAAAAAGGCCGAAAGGGAGGCAGAAGATAAAAAGGCCGAAAGGGAGGCAGAAGATAAAAAGGCCGAAAGGGAAGCAGAAGATAGAAGGTTGCAGAGGGAGCATGAATTACGACTAAGGGAGCTGGAATTACAAGGCCCGGCTCCTGAAAATGGTGCCAGCCCTTTTGCCTCAGATGCTACGCCCAGTATGGGAGCCTCAAACTCAGCTATGGGGTTTCATTTAGACCATTTTGTTGAAAAAGACGATGACATAGAGGGGTACCTAGGACGTTTTGAGTTATTAGCTACTACATATGGGTTAGAGAGAGAGAGGTGGAGCTTAAAGCTATCACAGGGATTGAGGGGTACTTCTTACGAAGTATTTGCCAAAATGAACAGGGAAGACCAAGACAATTATGACATGTTAAAGCAGGCTTTGTTATTAAGGTACGAAAAGAATGGTGAATTTTATCGTAAGAAATTCAGAAATGCCAAACTGTTGTCTGGGGAGACATACCACCAATTTTCTGCCAGAATAGAAACCTATTTGGAGAAATGGACGGCTCTGGGGAAGACCCAAGATCTTAAAGAAATGATCATGATTGAGCAATTGAGAGAGTCCATGGCTCCAGACATGAGAAAATTTCTCATGGAACAGGGTGCAGAGAAGTTGGGGGAAATTTTAAATGTTGCTGAGAGGTATCAGGCAGCTCAGGCAGAGGTAAGTGGTGCTAAGAAGAAGCACATAGACAATTTTAAAGCTCCACAGCAATTTAATAAATTTGATAATAGAGAGCAGGGAAATAAGGGTAGGACAAACTTTGAGCGGCAAAGAAATGACTATCGCGACAGAAACTCACAGTTCAATGACCAAAAGTTCAATGAAAGAAAACCGTTGAACCAAGGAAAAAGATGGTGCAAATGGTGCAAGAAGGATAACCATAACACCGAATTTTGTAGAAGGAAACCTTCAAACATTGCTGCAATGAAGTCGGGGACGCAAAGAGTAAAGGTTAATCCTAAGGGACAACAGGAACCTTATCACCCCCCAGTTTGTGAGGATGTTATTTGTAATGGGGTCACCATAAGGTGCCTTTATGATACAGGTTTGGATTATGATTCAGTTGTGAAGTCTAGCCTAGTGGACCCAAGTCAGTATACCACAGAAACAGTGGAAATACAAGGGGCGACTAAGGACATACCACTCATGACACTTCCCATCGCAAGGATAACGGTGAAAACTCGCTATGTGGAAGGAGAAATCAGAGCAGCAGTGATAGATGAACCAATCTACCCTCTGATATTGGGGTGTAGATACGTCTTCTTGGGGAATCCCGAGAAACCTGTGATCATGGCGACAGTGCAGACCAGGTCACAGAAGAAGGAGGAAGAAGGTGAACCTATAAATGCTCATCCAGAGGAGATGAGGAAGGCGCAGGCTGAGGATAGGACACTCCAGCCATGTTTTAAAAAATTACCCAAATGCCACACACCTCCGAGCAAGGGGGAATATTTCATGAAGAACAAACTCTTATACAGGAAGGCCGGAACTGGAACAAATGGTCACAACCAGCTGGTTCTTCCCATTTCATATAGAGATAAAGTGATGGAACTCGGACATGCGATTCCCTTCAGTGGTCACATGGGGATCAGCGCCACCGGACAGCGTATAGCTTGTCATTACTTCTGGCCAGGGATAACGGAGGATATAAAAAGATATGTCAAATCCTGCCCAGAATGTCAAAGGGTAGCTCCAAAGCACTGGACTGCTCCTGCAACTCTAGGGGAAATGCCCATAGTGGGAACACCTTTTGAGAGGGTTGCAGTGGATATTGTAGGACCTCTCACTCGGACCAAGAGGAGGAACAGTTACATCCTTACTCTGGTGGACACTTGTTCTATGTGGGGAGAGGCGGTAGCCCTGCCATCAATTGATTCAAAACATGTAGCAGAGGCACTACTTACAATATTTACCCGATTAGGATTCCCGCATCAAATCTTGACGGATAATGGTTCTCAGTTCAAGGGGAAACTAACGGAAGAAGTTTTTAAGCTATTTCAAGCCAGGCACTTTCATTGTAGTCCGTACCATCCACAAGGGAACGGCCAAGTAGAGAGGTTCAATGGGACTCTCATTTCTATCCTGAGAAAGCTGGCACACGAAAAACCGGATCTGTGGGATCAATTCCTGCCCGCCGCATTGTTTGCGTACCGGGAGGTACCACATAGTTCAACCGGGATGGCTCCCGCAACTCTGCTATTTGGGAGGCCAATAAAAGGGCCTTTAGAAGCTCTATTAAGGACCTGGACAGATGAGAAGGCGGAAGAGACTGTTACCTCATCGTATCAATACGTGAACGAACTGACCACTCGTTTGAAAGCTGGATGGAAACTGGCAAATGATAATTTGAAACAAGCCAGGAAGAAACATGCAGCATACTTTAATAGGAAGGCAAAGGACAGGGAACTGGCAGTCGGAGAGAAGGTGCTGCTTTTACTACCCGGAAGCCAGAATAAATTACAAATTGGTTGGCAAGGTCCATATACGGTTCTAGAGAAGGTGTCTAGAACAAACTATAAAATTGACAAAAAGGGGAAGGAAAAAGTTTATCATGTAAACCTGTTAAAGAAGTATCTGGACAGACCACTCCAGGAAAGCACCCCCTTATTGACCTTAGCTATTGCAACCCAGATGCAAAAGGAACCACTCACCTCACATGAATACCCATTACATCCTTGTGAAACAGCAGCACAGGTAAAAGTCAGTAAGCACCTGACTAAAAACCAGAGGGAGAGAGTTCAAAAGGTTCTGGAGGAACATACAGATGTATTAACAGATAAACCAGGCCATACAAATTTGCTACAGTATGACATGAAACTGGTAGACTCAAACCCAATCTGTATGAGAGCCTATTCTATTCCGTTCGCGAAGGAGAAGGCATTAAAGGAAGAAATAGATTATTTATTGAAGGAGGGGATTATTTCGCACAGTGAATCATCTTTTAGTTCTAGTGTCGTTTTGTTGAGGAAACCGTCTGGGGAACACAGACTGTGCATAGATTACAGGAAACTGAATGCTGTCACAGAAGGACAAGTGGATCCATTACCAGACACAAAACAGCTATTTGCCAGACTGAACAAGGCAAAATACTTTTCAAAGGTGGATCTTAGTAAAGGCTATTACCAGATCCCAGTGAAGCCTGAAGTGAGACCTTATTTGGCTTTTAGCACTTCGGATGGACATTATGAATTCAATATGCTACCATTCGGACTGAAAAATGCTCCGAGTGTGTTTTCAAGGATGATGCGAAAATTGTTGGACCCCCTGAATAACCCATGTATCACAAATTTCATGGATGATATTCTCGTCGCCACCGAGACCTTTGAAGAACACATTGAAGCTCTGGAGATGTTGTTTGATAGACTTCGGGAGGCGAACTTAACTGCTAGGCCAACAAAATGTTGTATTGGATGCAAAGAGTTGGAATTCTTGGGACACACTGTATATCAGGGTAATATGACCCCTGATCCTAAGAACTTGGAAAAACTGCAGAGAGCACCTAGGCCGCAAACAAAAAAAGACGTGCGATCATTTGTGTCGTTATGCGGATTTTATCAGAAATACATCAAGAATTTTAACGCTATTTGTGCTCCTCTGACTGATCTGACTCGCAAGGGACTTCCAGATAAAATTATTTGGACTGCACAATGTGAACTAGCGTTCCAAGAGTTAAAGGAAAAACTCACTAGCAAGCCTATTCTCAAACTGCCTGATTTGACACAGGACTTTGTCTTAAGAACCGATGCAAGTAATGTGGGACTCGGAGGGGCTTTGTTGCAAAGATCATCTTCACCTGATGGGGAACTGAAACCAGTCGCTTATGCAAGCCGTAAATTGAATAAGGCGGAACAAGGATACTCCACAAGCGAAAAAGAATGTTTAGCATTAATCTGGGCAATAAAGAAGTTTCAAATCTATCTATATGGTAGGACATTTGTGGTGGAGACGGATCATCAGCCTCTCGTGTTCTTGTCTCAGGCTAAGCATGAAAACGCAAGATTGCTGAGGTGGTCTTTATTGCTTCAACCTTATCAGTTCAGTATCCAATATATCCCAGGCAAATTGAATGTCGGTGCAGATTTCCTCAGTCGGCACCCCTGTGATCAAAATTAGAGTAGTGGCAGACGTGAGGAGTAATTTTACCTATGTGTATCGCTGGTTTTGGAACTTGCCATAGGCATGTTTTCAAGTGGGGAGATGTGTAGTGAAATTGACAGAGATACAACGGTAAAATACTCAAAAGATAACATTTAAGGATAAAAACATAATGCGTAGGCTGCTGATGTACATGATCGCCTAGACCGCGGGTCATCACCCTCCATAAAATTGACTTGCTAGACAGGAGGGGAACGGCGGATCAAAAGAAAAAAAATATGACTGGAAAGGCTAAGGAGACGCAATGGGGGGGGGGGGGGGGTGGGGGAAAGTAAAAATTCACGTCCCCCAAATTGACACGAGGTACGGAATTGGACGTTTTGCGATACCAAGCCTTGATTTGAATTCAGCGGCTAAAACGCAGATGTTAGGAATATTACAAAAATTTAAAAAGTAATTTTTCTTAATATTAATGTTAGGAATATAAAAATTAGCTGGCCGGATGGCCTATTCTGAGCAATGAAATAATATGATCTTAATTTTACAAACGGATAGATAATATTGAAGATAATGACAAAAGACAGTGTAGTTTACATCATCGACAGACTGCCTTGAATAAAAAGTGTCGTTATTTGCACACAAAACACGACCTTGGGGACGCAGGTGTTCAAAGTTACTTGGCATAGAAGTGAAGGGACATTGGTGGTAGCTGAGTCTAAATATAACTTTTTACGACAAAATTTTAAGGGGAGAGAAAGGTTGCTTCAAAAATCAAGCACATTTTTTTTGAAACACAAGTAGAGACGGACAGACTAACAGATAACCATCCATACTTGACTGAAGCATGACTGAAATGACTTTAGTGTAGAAATTTGAAATTTAAAATAAACCTCGGCAGTGATTGGCCACAGACAATCATATCATTAGCGCTCAGAGCGCATTTGGGGTCATTCTTCAATAATTGTTCAGTGTTAGACACAGATTTTAAAGTGTGGTGTTTTCCCATATGAAAGACAGTGAGTTAAATTTAGGGACGCCATCCTATAGCCAGCAGCTCAGCTGAGTTTTGCTAGCACTTCTGTGTTAATTATTCATAATCTGGTAAGATTGAAATTATTTCTTTATATATTTTGAATATTGTTTCATGTTCGAGTGATTTGATACTGCCATATCAAAATCTAGCCTTACAAACAAGTAGGGATTTGCTCTAGACCCCCCGCCCAAGTCAGGGTCTAGGGACCAACAAGGTACATAAACTACAGCAAGGATTATGCAAGATAGATCAAGCGTTGAAACAGGTTACCTATCTTCTTTTAGGGCCGACAACTACTAAATATTTTTCAGAATTTATGGTCTGGGAGGATCTGTCTGATGTAGGCCCACCATGGTAACTGTGCTGTTTGGTCAGAGAGATCTGACCTGTCTGTATGATGTGGTTGTTGTGTCAGTGTTGTGTCCAGACGTGGGTAGAGAATAGATTTTGACACATGGCCCATACTTTGATTGCAGAGCTGTGAGTTTCTATCGACAACAAAGCAGAGTCTATTCGGTGGGTGACTGTACTCGAGTGTATCTGTGCAGTTCTTGTGACAGAGACCACCATTATTGCCCGCCAGCACGGAGAGGTGGGACCGCAAGTTTTCAGCACCAGAGCTACAAAAAGATGGTGAGCCTCTGGTCTGCTGGACATTCACCAACTATTGGTAGTGACTAATATCCCCGTAAAAATTCCCACCATTTTCTGGACATTGTGTAGTCAATATAGACAGGTGTGATGAGGCCACCCCAACAGCACAAACAGTAAATATCCTCCCAAAGAGATGACTACTCGAACTTTTTTTTTAATAAAACTAACTAGTCTAGTACTTAAATAGGTACGCTCTTGCATTTATTATGTAACATTCCATGCATTTTTTTTTCATAAATTTTCAATCCTTCTTTTAAAACAAGTTCTGGTCACATAAAACTTGATCCAGAACCAATAAATGTAATATAATTATATCAAAAACTTTATACACGTGAGTTAGTTCAGTGTATTTTAACACTTGTTAATCTTATTAGTCTTCTTAAATGTCTGTGGGTGTATTTATAACTAACACACCACATTACACATCATTACCCTAGACACTTTACGTAGCCACATTCATTAAGAAAAAAAAAAATTAAGTGTGAGGTCGTAGTGGTAGCAAGAAAGGCCTTCTGATAATTCTCAACTACATTTTATCTCAGGAGCCTTCACAGCTGGCCTCATACAAGTTACATGTAGTAATAACACCATCATACAATACCATCAACACCACTACAACGAATTAGCATTTCATCTATCCTTTCCCCTCCTCGTTCCACAATGCATTTTAAGCACATATTTTCTTAGAACTAGGAAAAGTGATTATGTCAAGGACGAATTTGAAAAATTGGGTACCGTTTTGTTCGGCTATTCGTTAGCAAATAATTATCTGAAGGCGTAGGCGATACCAACAGTTCTAGCAGAAAATTTTTTTATACTTTCTTATTTTGCCTTTATGCCCTATATTGTTATATATTAATTTAGGTATTGTATTTAGAAATTCACTACACATGTCCCCCCTTTAGAACAGACGATCATATGTCAGTTCCTATTTCTAAATACACATAGATGAATTTACTATCTATGCCTGATGACTACTCTGATGTTTGTCGTACGGATGTCTGCTTAAAAAATCAGCTCCCACATTAGTTTTTTTCGGGAATGTACTCTATGGTAAACTGGAATGGCTGTAAGAGCAAAGATCAGCGTAATAATCTAGCATTTTCACGCCTTGCTTGTGACAGACACACGAGTGGTTTATGATCTGTCTGGATCCTAAATTATTGTCCATAGAGATAAATCTGGAACTTTTTTATACCCCAGATGACAGCGAGACATTCTTTTTCACTTGTTGAATTTTTTTGTTCTGCTGTATTCAACTTACGGCTAGCATAAGCAACTGGGGTTAATTCCCCATCAAGTGAATTTGACCGTTGTAATAGAGCTGCACCCAAACCGATATTACTCGCATCCGTTCTCAGAATGAATTCTTGACTTAAGTCAGGTAATTTCAAAATAGGCCTGCTTGTGAGCTTTTCTTTCAATTCTTGGTATGCTACTTCACATTGCGCTGTCCAAATAATTCTATCAGGATTTTCTTTGCGCGTTAAATCAGTCAATGGAGCACATATGGAGTTAAAGTTTTTTATACACTTTTGGTAAAAACCACATAATGAGACAAAAGATCGCACATCTTTTTTTTTGTTTGTGGTCTTGGTGCTTTTTTTAACTTCTCCAGGTTCTTGGGGTCAGGGGTCATGTTTCCCTGATGTACTGTGTGGCCCAAGAATTCCAGCTCTTTACATCCAACACAGCATTTCGTCGGTCTAGCTGTCAAATTGGTCTCTCTCAATCGATCAAACAACATATTCAGAGAGTTAATGTGTTCCTCAAATGTTTCTGTTGCTATGAGAATATCATCCATGAAGTTGGTGATGCATGGATTCTTCAGGGGATCCAGTAACTTTCTCATCATCCTCGAAAACACACTCGGTGCATTTTTCAGCCCGAATGGCAACATATTAAATTCATAATGTCCTTCCGAGGTGCTAAAGGCTAAATAAGGTTTTACCTCCGGCTTTACTGGAATCTGATAGTAGCCTTTGCTCAGATCCACTTTAGAGAAATATTTAGCTCTATTCAGCCTGGCAAACAGCTGATTTGTATCAGGTAATGGATCCACCTGACCTTCTGTGACAGCATTCAGTTTCCTGTAATCTATACACAGCCTGTGTTCTCCAGAGGGTTTTCTTAACAGAACCACACTGGAACTGTAGGGAGATTCACTGTGCGAGATAATCCCTTCTCTCAACAGATAATCTATCTCCTCCCTTAAAGCTTTTTCCTTAGCGAACGGAATCGAATAGGCTTTCATACAGATTGGTGTTGGGTCTATGAGTTTCATATCATACTCCAATAAATTTGTATGCCCCGGACGGTCCGTTAACACATCTGTATGATTATTCAGAACCTGTTGAACCCTCTCCCTCTGACTTTCCGTTAAGTGTGTGCTGATTTTTACCTGTGCGGCGGTTTCACAGGGATGTAAAGGATATTCATGAGAAGTGAGTGGTTCCTTTTTCATCTCCATTGCAACAGACAAGGTCAGTAGGTGTGTCTCTTCCTGGTTTTCTCTGTCCAGATATTTCTTCAGGAGATTCACATGATAGATTTTCTCTTTCCCTTTCTTATCTATCTTATAATTTGTTCTAGACACCTTCTCTAGAACTGTATATGGACCTTGCCATCCAATTTGCAATTTATTCTGGCTGCCGGGCAGTAGAAGGAGCACCTTCTCTCCCACAGATAATTCTCGATCCTTCGCTTTCTTATTGTAATAGGCAGCATGCTTTTTCCTGGCTTGTCTCAAATTTTCATTGGCAAGTTTCCAGCCAGTTTTAAGACGAGTGGTCAGCTCGTTCACATATTGATATGATGAGGTAATATTTTCTTCTGCCTTTTCATCGGTCCAGGTCCTTAACAAGGCTTCCAAGGGACCTTTTATTGGCCTTCCAAATAACAATGTTGCCGGGGCCATACTGGTTGAACTATGGGGTACCTCTCGGTAGGCAAACAGGGCGGCGGGAAGGTACTGATCCCATGTATCTGGTTTTTCATGTGCCACCTTCCTCAGGATCGACATGAGAGTCCTGTTAAATCTTTCTACTTGGCCATTTCCTTGAGGATGATACGGGCTACAATGAAAGTGTTTGGCTTGAAAGATCCTGAATACTTCTTCTGTTAGTTTCCCCTTGAACTGAGAGCCATTATCAGTCAAGATTTGGTTGGGAAAGCCTAACCTGGTGAAGATTGTGAGTAATGCCTCTGCCACATGCTTCGAATCAATTGATGACAGGGCTAACGCCTCTCCCCACATAGAACAAGTGTCCACCAGAGTCAGAATGTAACTGTTCCTCCTCTTGGTCCGAGTGAGAGGTCCCACAATGTCCACGGCAACTCTTTCAAAGGGGGTTCCCACTATGGGCATTTCCCCTAGAGTTACTGGAGCAGTCCAATGCTTTTGAGCTACCCGTTGGCACCCTGGACAGGATTTTACATATCTCTTTATGTCTTCAGTTATTCCTGGCCAGAAATAATGACAAGCAATGCACTGTCCTGTTGCGCTGATCCCCATATGACCACTGAAGGGAATCGCATGCCCTAGTTCCAACACTTTAGTCCTATATGAAATTGGAAGGACCAGCTGTCCGTGACCAATGAATCCATTTCCAGCTATCCTATATATCAATTTGTTCTTCATATAGAAATCTCCCTTGCCTGGAGGTATATGACATTTGGGCAATTTTTTAAAACAAGGCTTGAGGGTCTTATCCTCCGCCTGTGCCTTCCTCATCTCATCTGGATGGGTATTTATCGGATTATCCTCCTCCTTTTTAGACTGTGATCTGGTCTGTAGTGTTGCCATGGTCACAGGTCTCTTGGGATTCCCCAAGAAGACATATCTACACCCCAATATCAGAGGGTAGATTGGTTCATTTATCACTGCTGCTTTTATGATTCCTTCCACATATCGCGTTTTTACATTTATCCTGGCGACGGGAAGTGTCATGGTCGCTACGTCCTTGGTTGCAGTTTGAATCTCCACTGTTTCTGTGGTGTATTGATCTGCCTGCACCAGGTGAGAACTCACAACTGAATCATAATCTAATCCAGTATCATACAAACACCTTATGGTGACACAATTGCATGTTACATCTACACACACTGGGGGGTGGTAAGGTTCCTGTTGTTCAGTAAGGTTGACCTTTACTCCCTTTCTCCCCATTTTCATCGCAGCGAAAGTAGGAGTTTTCTTTCTACAATTTTCAGTGTTATGGTTGTCCATCCGACAATGTTTACAATACTTCTTTCCTTGGTTAAAGGGTTTTCTGTCATTATATTTCCTTTCATTGAATTGTGAGGTTTTATTATTATAGTCATTGCGTGGCCTATCAGACTCGTGCTTACCTTTGTTCTGGTCTCTATGGTCAAACTTATTAAAGTTTTGAGGTGCCTTAAAATTGTCTACCTGTTTCTTTTTATTTCCAACTACCTCTGCTTGCGCTGCCTGATACCTCTCAGCGACATTGAGTAACTCACCCAGCCTCTCTGCACCTTGTTCCATGAGAAACTTTCTCAGGTCTGGAGCCATGGACTCTCTTAGTTGCTCAATAAGGATCATTTCCTTAAGATCTTGGGTTTTCCCCAGAGCAGTCCATTTCTCCAAGTAGGTCTCTAACCGTGCAGAGAACTGGTGATATGTCTCACCCGACAGTAGTTTGGCATTCCTAAATTGTTTCCTATAAAATTCCCCATTCTTTTCATATCTTAACAAAAGAGCCTGCTTTAGCATGTCATAATTGTCCTGATCATCCCTGCTCATCTTGGCAAAAAACTTCATAAGCTGTACCACGAAGCTCTTGTGATAACTTTAGGCTCCACCTTTCTCTCTCTAAACCATACGTGGTAGCCAAAAGTTCATATCTATTTAGGTAACTTTCTATGTCATCGTCTTTCTCAACAAAATGGTCTAAATGAAAACTCATAGCTGAGGTTGAGGCTCCCTGACTAACAGTAGCATCGGAGGTAAAGGGACTGGCACCATTTTCAGGAGCATGGCTTTGAAATTTTAACTCCCTTAGTCGTAACTCATGTTCCCTTTGTAATCTCTTCTCCTTTTCTGCTTCCCTTTCTGCAGCCTGCCTTCTTTCTTCTCTTTCTGTAGCTAATCTGTTTTCTTCAAACTGGAGCCGCTTTATTTCCGCCTCACGATCCGCCTCCAATGCCCTAGCCTCTTTGTCCGCCTCAATCTGCAGCCTCCTAAGTTCTTTATCTGCCTCTAACTTTTTTGCTTCAGCCTCAATCTGCAGCCTCTTAAGTTCTTTATCTGCTTCTAACTTTTTTGCTTCAGCCTCAATCTGCAGCCTTTTAATTTCTTTTTCAGCCTCTAACTTTCTTTCTGCTTCAAATTTTCTTTCTTCACGTTCAATAAATTTAGCACATTCAGTTGTGACATAAGCAATCATAATTTGCCCCTCCATTCCCAGCTCTTTAGCAGCCTGCACAGCAGCAGATCGAAACTTTGCCAGATCAGCCATTTTGTACTAGGCAAACCTTTAAAATTTCTAACTAGACAAATTTCTAATTATAACTAACAATTTCTAATTATAACTAAGAACAACCACAGGCACTGATAGCTCAACCACTATTTAATTTCTCCAAAAAGGAATGCTTTTAGTTTTATACTATCTGAGATTCCTAATATAATTGATAATATTTTAAGAATTTAAAATCCCAGAAGCAAACTACCCAATTTAGCTGGTGTTATGAAAAATTCAATCCCCAGGAGCGAGACCCCAATATATGTGGTGGGTTTGATGTTAATACAGTTTGTTGTTAAGAAATCTTAGTGTACTGAATGAGGTCAGCTGTGAAGGTCCCTGAATATAATAAATATTAGAGTAAATTTCCAGGGAACCTTTCTACTACCACCACTATGATCTCATTCAGACTTATTCTAGATAGACTGTAAGATGACTACGTTTGGTGTCTAGGGTTATGAAATGTTAGTGTAAGGTTGCATTAACCAACTAAACATATAAACAATTACACAATTATTTTATTATCTAATACAACACAACAGTACCACGACAATCACATACGAACCACACTTTAAAAGACTATCTTTAGTAAGTCAGTGGTTGAAAGTTTGGTAAAGTTAATGTTTTTCAATTTATTGTCCTGGATCTAATTTATTTGGAATCAGGACTGTCAAGCAAAAGTGAAATCATAGAAATTAATTACATCAATCAATTTATACAATGGATCTTCTGACCATAATACACATATTATTATTATATAAGGGTGTAGTGTATTTTCTAACTGAGGTGACTTCTAGTATACACTGGTAGATTGTTTATTATCATCATCTCTGCATGTTGTTTGTAAGTTTTTGTGGACACTGATGGAATGTTTATATCACTATTCCCAGTCTCTTATGTTAATATAATGTTAGTTGAGCGATCAGGTGCCGAACATGCACCTATCTTTGTAATATGATGTAGGACTCTTCCTGCACTTCGCCGAACGACAACCTTCAGCTCCCACTTCTTCAAGAATGATGGTGGTTTACAGTTGTCTCCGAAAAAGGCAAGACTGTGGCATGAATATATCGGCCCACTGTAGTCTGGCACCAGTTATTGACAGCAACCACAACCCTCACAGATGCAAGGAAATAACACAAGTAAACGATGACTAGGCAATAGAATATGGCACATTTTCGATCTGCCCTATGTCCAGGCTTTTCCTATGTTAGAAAATTTCTCCGCCTGCTCTCATCGATCTTGCTTTACACAAAATTTACTTGAAATGGCAGTGAACAGTCCCCGTTTCGTACCAGTAACAATTTATATGGGACTAGTTGGCTTGGTTCAGAAGTACACAGTTTTTTTTTCTAAGTTAGTGTTTTTTTATTTTTAGTCTATTACACGATCAATTCTTTTACATTTGCTGTCTTCTCTATTTATGTGATAATTACGTCCTTTGAAATAAGAGCTAAGGTTGTTTTTGTGACACGAGTTGTCTACATGTTCTAACTTTTTCCTCGTATTTTGGGGAAACACCTAAAGCAAGGCTTGCCCCTGTGCTGGTATTGGCTTTTAGTTTAAAATCAATGCGAAACGAATTAGCATTTCATCTATCCTTTCCCCTCCTCGTTCCACAAAGCATTTTAAGCACATATTTTCTTAGAACTAGGAAAAATGATTATGTCAAGGACGAATTTGAAAAATTGGGTACCGTTTTGTTCGGCTATTCGTTAGCAAATAATAATCTGAAGGCGTAGGCGATACCAACAGTTCTAGCAGAAAATTCTTTTATACTTTCTTATTTTGCCTTTATGCCCTATATTGTTATATATTAATTTAGATATTGTATTTAGAAATTCACTACAACAACCACATGGATACATAAATAGGCCTTTCTCGTCCACCAGCTCACCTGCCTCTGTCTGTCTCCATCATCGAGTTCCTTTCATCCTGAACTGTAGCCTTCGGAGACTTGTTTTTAAGACTTCCTACGCGTTGTGACAGAATGCTACTCGCCTATTTGCTTTTCGGGCTTTCATTTTACTTTCTTCATTTACCTGCTATAATTCAGTCGTCAGTCCCCTACTTTATTTTATTTTCTTCAAACACAGAGCTAACTTCTCAATTATTCTATGTTGAAGATATTACAGCCTTTGAGGACCTATCATAGAGCATATTTTAATTATGTACCTCTGTGAATCCCTACCGTTGTCTAATCCAGTACTCTGTCACATAATTTGGGTCGATCTCTTGTCCGATCAGGCAGTATTTAGCTACCTCTGTTGTGAGTCCTGAATTACGTGCATTATTCAGCTGTTGACGCATTTTAGTTCCCTACCTTCCAACAGGTAATTGGTAACTTCGAGTCACTATTTGCACTTCTTCCTGTAATAATTCGTCTTGTCTGTTTACCAGTTTATCCCTGCTGAAAGAGTAGACAGACGATGTAATCTTGACCGACAGTGATGTTGGTAAAATTCTCGCGTACCAGACATTGGGCGCCGGAATCACACAGAAATGGCCAAGCGAGCTTCTAATTACTGTCGTGAAGAGTCACAGCCCAGATGGTCAAACGAGGGTCGGTGTTTGACAAGTACGGGGAGATAAATTATCCGTCTGCAGACATATTGCAAACATGCACCTGAAAGACGGAATGTTGTAATAGCTTCCGGACAGAATTGGTACGAAGACATTATTTGTGATAATGTAGGGAGTTGTAGTTCGAATCATTACCGTGAATCGACGGATATAACAATTCCATATTTGGAAAGTGACCTTCTAAATAACACGCAGAATATTTTCCTAAGAGGAAAAATTTTGATTAAACGCCACCACACCACGTATGATCGAAACTATTGGCTGGCATTCGAGATGTAACATAACAACATTTCTGATTGGAGCCTAGTCTAATAGTGAACAACAACGTGCGTGGGACGAAAGGTCAGGATATAATCTGACACTTTCGCTTTCGTATATGTATGAATGACAAAACGTCCTTTTTACTTGAGCACGCTAATAATGGGTTGGACTTTCTTTGAGCCAAATCTACATTGGTTCATTCTTACCTGATTATTAACCCTTACTTTACTATAAATTCTCACCTTAGCATAAAGTTTTATTTTAGCGCAGTCAAAGTTCATAAATTCTTACCTGAATGAAAACCGTTACTTGAATGTAAACCCTTACCTGAGCTCACGCCTACACTGAAATTTAACTTTTACATGAAAGTACGCCCTTACCTAGATACCTATATAACACTTGCAGTTGGATTAAAAGAAACTCACGTCGTTCATGCGAGCATACCTAAGAGGGAATCATTTGAGATTCAACCTGGACTCCAGATTTTTACAACGTGGTCTACTGCATCAGTAGAAACCCATAATTGATAGATGACAGGTGAGGGGAACTGGGAAATGGCTTTATGCAGATAGTTACGATTCCTTGGGAAAGCCCCGAACAAGACCACGGTATTTTAACCCTGCTTATTTAAAGAACTCCCCCCACCTCTTTTCCCCTATGGTGGGGAATGCACCAGACTACTATAACTACTATAACTACTATAACTACTATAACTACTATAACTACTATAACGCGATAAGCCAAAGAAAACCATAGACCGACACCATAGATATAAAGCCAAATAAATCAATCTGGCATTGGTTACAAAGCAGCAACAAAATCAGCAGCTCTAGTTAAGCAACAGTATCTTGTAGTGCGTATTAGTTGTGTTTTTACATTTATTTTATGCCATATTGAGAAACCGTCAATATCCTTCCGTCCTTGCGTCTTCTATCTCACTTCCTGTCAGCTTTGCCTGTTGTAAATTGCAATCCGGCGTTCCTCGTCTTAAAGCCTGCAGCAGAAAAGTAAACCGCTTCTTTCTGATGGTATCAGAACAAGCGTCCTTTATGAGCTGGCTTTTTTAGAACACCCTCTTCACGTTCAGCTCAAACGAGTTCCGAGTATAAATACCTAAGAAGCATTTTCATAGAAAATGGAAGACTGGACCAAAAAAAAAAAAAAATTAAACAAGGTGTAAAACACAGTGAAGTGAATTAAAAACCGATATCACCACTTAAACATCCAAAGATAAGTACGGAAATAAAACGACAATTGATAAATAGTATATTCTTACCATCTCTTTTCTATCTAAGTATCTTTTCTATCTGTCCATGATCAGAGGGCAGGAGAGAGAAAAAACCATCATGTGAGATGAAATGCTTAAGAAGAACCATTAATGTTACCAAGAGAGGCATTATGAAAAATGTTGACATCAGACAATAGTACAAGCTATACCCTGCAGCAAATACGTAGATAGACATAAAATAAAGTGGTTTAGTCATCGAATAAGCATGCAGCACGATCAGTTATCACTAAGTGCCACAATAGTAGAATATTTTAGTTGAGCAAGACCAACAGGTAGATGGTTAGGTAATGTTACAGAAATCCTACATCAACATGAGCTCACACCGACTAATGCGACCCACTTTGCCCGAGAACAAAAACTTCAGCTCCCCACAACGCTTCACGGCAAAAGTGGACAAAAGAATAAAGTAAGTACGTGCTCTTTGTTATTACTGTGTGGTTGTCGCCAGTGTAATTAAGTAAATCAAGAACTTGATCAAAGCGGGTAGTCGCTGGAATTGGGTTGACCACATCTTCAGAAAAGACCCTAACACTATCACCAGAACTGTCATGCTATGGACATCAGAGATAAAGCGGAAGTGAGGTCGGTCGAAAGCTACCTAGCGGAGAACGGTGGAGGCAAAGACGCAAAGCATGAACCGAACGAAGGATGGCTGCCGATCGAGCAAGATGGAAACAGTTTGTTGCTACCCTAAAGACGCCACCGGGAGTGATGGTCACTGATTCCTTTGTCAGTAAGTGGCCAAGGCGCCCCCCCCCCCCAACAAAAAAAGAAGAACTTGATTCATGTTTCACCTTGTCTGCAGCCTTAGTGTTGCATACACAGCATACATATAACACATATGTTAACAATATAGGAGTAGGTACTTTAACTACGTTGTTTGTCCATTAGCTAATTGTAAATCCGTACCTGAATGTAAGCCAATCCTTACTTTTAAAGTCTCGGTCGGCATGTGTCGAATTTTGAATTCACAACGAATTGTCTCCAGCACCTGGAAGAAAAAGAGAATAACCGCGAGTTTACATGATTGAAACACGCAAGGTCAACTCCATAACCTTTTTCACAAATCTCAATTTTCGTATCCTTAGTTACTTAGGCTGCCATCAATGGTGTTTATACCTTGTGGTGTTATGGTGGCTTGCGCACCCTGCCAAGCCCCAGAGCTATGCCAGCGGAGTTTTGCTCCTGGCAGGTTCTACGAAGCTGGACAGGCCTGCGCAGGTAAGGGTCAGACTAAAGCAGACACCCTGGTCCTCCAGGTTGGGGGTTTTAGCACAGGGCCAACACCCCTGTCTACGTAAAAGAGATATCAAGTTAAGGAAACGGCAACAAATGAACAACCCTTGCTTCGGTTTAGACATTCAGAGTCTGAAGCTCGTATGACTGCCAGTAGTTGGGGCACGGCACGAAGGATGGCCACCAACGAGCAAATCTTACAGACTTCCGCAATTCATTCATAATTCATTCATAACCCTCCACTCCCAAAGGAGCATAGGCCTTCAACAAACACATGCCAAGTCCTCCTGTCACGTGCCATCATCTCAAGTTCTTTCCATGTTTTCCTCATCATTTTCACCTCTGTTTCCAACTCTCTTCTCCATGTACTTCTTGGTCTTCCTCTGCCTCTCTTGCCCTGGGGGTTCCAGAACAAGGACTGCCTTGTAATGCTATCAACAGGTTTCCTCAGTGTGTGTCCTATCCATCGCCATCGTCTTCTTCTCATTTCTTGTTCCACTGGCACTTGTCTAGTTCTTGTCATCAGTTCCACGTTGGTAACCTTGTCATACCATTTTAATCCCTCTATTCTACGCAAGCACCCATTTATGAAAGTCTGTAGCTTTTTGGTTGTTGTCTTTGTTGTTCTCCATGTCTCTGAGCCATACAATAGGACTGACTTCACATTTGAGTTGAAGATTCTTATTTTCGTGTTGGATCCTATTTCTCTTGATCTCCATATATTTCCCAATGCAATGAAAGCTCCTCTTGCCTTTTGTATTCTTATTTTGATATCGCTGTCTGTCCCTCCAACTTTGTCTATATTACTGCCAAGATATGTGTATGATTCTACATCTTGTATTGGTGTTTCTTCAAGTTCAACCCTGTTATCATTACCTGCATTTATTCGCATTATTTTTGTCTTTTCCCTGTGTATTTTCAGACCCAATTGCTGTGACCTCTCATCGAGTGTTTTCAATTTGTCCTGCATCTGATTACGGCTATGGGACAGAAGAGCCAAGTCATCAGCAAAATCGAGATCATCCAACTGCTTAGTCAGAGTCCACTGGATTCCATTTCTGTTGTGTGTTGTCGATGATCTCATAACCCAATCTATTGCCAGCAAGAAAAGAAATGGAGACAAGAGGCATCCCTGTCGCACTCCTGTTCTTATCCCAAACGGTTCTGTAAGCTGTCCTTCGTGAAGAACTCTGCATGTCATGTCTTCATATGTTTTCTTTATTAAATTAATGATCTTCAGGGGAACTCCATAATGCCTCAACAATTTCCAAAGTGATTCTCTGTCTACACTGTCAAATGCCTTTTCGTAGTCCACAAATCCGATGTATAGTGGTGAATTCCATTCCAGACTTTGTTCAACTATTATTCTCAAAGTGGCTATCTGGTCTGTACATGATCTGTTTTGTCGAAAACCTGCTTGTTCATCTCTCAGTTTCTTGTCTATGGACTCTTTTAATCTCTCAAGGATAATCCTGTTTAATACTTTTCCTGGCACTGATAGTAACATTATTCCTCTATAATTTGTGCACTCTTGTAAATTTCCCTTCTTAGGCAACTTAACCAGATATCCTTCCTTCCATTCTGCTGGTATCTCTTCCTTTTCCCAGACTTTACCAAGTAATTTATATAACATCTCTGCAGCCGTGTCGATATCTGCTTTGATGGCCTTTGCTGGAATGCCATCAGGTCCAGACGCTTTTCCATCTCTTAGAAGCTTTATGGCTTTCTTTATTTCTTCCTTCGTTGGTCTTTCACCGTTAATTTGTAGCTCTTCTTCTGCTGGCTGGATGTCCGGCGGGTTTTGTGGAGCTGGTCTATTGAGAAGGTCCCCAAAATATTCTGTCCACCTCTTCATTTGCTCTTGTATATTGCTGAGCAGTTTCCCATTCTTGTCTTTTATGAGGCAACTTGTTTGCTTGTATTTCCCTGTTAGCTTCTTTGTGCTGCTATACAGTTCTCTCATATTTCCTTTGGCTGCAGCATCTTCTGCCTCTCTTGCCAACTCCTCAATATACTTCCTCTTGTCTCTTTTGACACCCCTGTCTACGTAAAAGAGATATCAAGTTAAGGAAACGGCAACAAATGAACAACCCTTGCTTCGGTTTAGACATTCAGAGTCTGAAGCTCGTATGACTGCCAGTAGTTGGGGCACGGCACGAAGGATGGCCACCAACCGAGCAAAATGGGGAAAGTTTGTTGCTGCCCTACAAGACGCCACATGGCGTGATGGCCACTGACTGCTTTGTCAGTCAGGGGCTAAGGATCCAAGAAGAAGAAGGCTTACTTAAGAGTTCCTATTACCCTGATGTGTAGAGTTTCGACAGGGAGAGCGCCAAGCTATCTTATCGGCCGTCTTCCTCCTGGCCTGCTTCCAATCTTGTCCTCGGTCCTTCAGAGATTTTCTAATGTCTTTCCAGCGAACTTGTTGAGGTCTGGATCCATGACTCTAATTTTCTGATCCACTTACCAAAAATATGTCTTAATTTTTTCCTGTTACTATCGTTGATCAGAATCGGCGTCACTGCACACAGCGCAAACCTATAGGTGCTCAGTCTCCCTCAGCAAATATCGAAGTGTATGAATGGTAATTATTACTGTTGCCAGCTGGTATATCCTGTATATCCTCATAATATTTACATTATCTGCTAACTAATAGCAACACTTTCCACTTTCTCTATATCTTCGTATTTCTCAACCTCCTTCTGCTTTACTACAGAAATAAAAGACTAACATGAATAAATAAACCTACGATACATTCAAACAGTAGTAGAAGTTAGTGAACACATTTATACAATGCATCTCTTGGCTGGGCGTTGAAGCCGTGAGATGAGAGTAAAGAATATGGCAGCCTCAGACTTCCGCAATGATACGATCAAATTCTCGCAGCACAAAAGATATAAACAAGTTATAAACTAAAGGATATTTATTTACCATCATGTAGAAAGTGAACACTGGAAGAACAACTATTGATGGTGACGCAATAAATCACTGTTGTAAAACGATAATGACTTAATTAACTAATTACTCAAAGCGTCACTGGCCTGCTAAGACTGGACTTCGTGAAATATAGTTGAACACACTTTACCAAATAAAAATCCTTAGTCTCACAAATCACAGTGAAAGCAATGTGCTATAAACAGTTACAGAAAGCTTCTTCTCTCTACAGTGAATATAAACTTATAACACCGCTTGGGGCGACAATAGATCGCTTGATGATTCCTACATGCGACGACATAACAATGGCCTGGAAGGAATACTGATTACTGACTGACGAATGGCTTTGATGCATCTCAGTACTATCTGGTTATGGCAAATGAGTACTGATAAATAATTATGGCTGACTGTGCCAATGAGTACGGGTGACTTGATCTGATGTAAGACTCAGATGTCTTTTAGCCACAAAATCTTTCATGACACTACGTGATATACGTGGGCGCGAAGTAGACGTCTCAGGCTATGTATCGAGAGTAGTTAAGGAAATTCTTTCACTTTCTGTTGACGACAATAGTTCCACGACTGGAACAGCTGTCAGTTCAATGTCTATCGGATATATACAAAATGCATTCCTGAACCCTACCCTATTGTTATTCAGAATCGACCTAACTGCACTCCGGGTAAACCCATAGATGCTCACTCCCTCAGAAAATTTAGAAGAGTATGAATGCTAATTGTACCTGTTGCACACTGGTTGTACATACGACGGATGCATCCTCTCTCACGTCCATTTCTGCTAGTCCCAAGTTTGATGCCAAACTCCAACAGCCGCAGCTTTGTTGATTCATCTATTGCAGTGTTATTATCCAGCAGGCGATCATTAATAGCCCTTAGTATCTCTCCCTTATCCATGTCCAGTGTCCCCACTATGGGTGCTCTCGAGGCCAGTCTGTCAGCTCTCTCATTGCCACGTACACCTACATGACCAGGACAGTAGATCCACACCAGTTCTTCAAGATTTCAGGATTC
The DNA here is from genome assembly GCA_024509875.1 of Oreohelix idahoensis. Lineage (NCBI taxonomy): Eukaryota > Metazoa > Mollusca > Gastropoda > Stylommatophora > Oreohelicidae > Oreohelix > Oreohelix idahoensis. The sequence goes on from JAMPIV010006737.1 coordinate 56,932, forward strand.
TATTTATGTTTTCCATTCCTGCCGCAGCCATCCGTTCTGAACTTTCCGAAGCATGGCTTGACAGTCTGACAAAATAACTGCCCTGGTTGATGGAGTTTCAGACAGCCACCTCAGTGCTGCAGTAACTGCATTCTCATGCTGGAGGTTGTTGTCATGTAGGCTCCACTCTGTTCAGCGACGACCCTGCCCTTTATTCTCGCAGAGAAGCCCCATCCTGATTTCTCACCACGCACTACAGACCCATCAGTGTACACAATGGCGTCATCATCCCCAGCATGATCACTTATCAGCTGATTAATCTCGAACTCTGCTTTTCCATTGCCCCAAGATATCCTCTCTCTGCCAAGGTTAATAATGACCTGTTGGTAGTTTATCCAGTTATCCCCTGACTTACTCCACTCTTCCCCTGTGGATACATTATCAACCCTGGTCACCTGACCAATCGTAGCCTCTGTCTGTGTCATCCATGACATCCCCTTCTGATTCTTGCTCCTTTGATGTCAACTACATTCTCATGTAGGGGGTGTCTTTTATCGGAGGCTACCCGCATATAGGCTTTTGCCTGGGCCATCGCATATCTGGATCTAATTGACAGCAATCCGAGCATGTATCTCATTGTCACAATGGGGGTATCACGCGTACAGCCCAAAACTAGTCGCATCCCTTCATTTTTAATGCGTTCCAGTCGTTCACATTGTGACACTGACAGCGCTAGTACTCCTTTCCCGTACTCGATTATTGAAATCACGAGCTGATGATACAGGAGAAACAATAGTCGTTGTTCCAAGCGCGCAGCAGCCATTGTTTTTAAGGTTGCAAGTCCTCGCTTTCACTTCTGTATGATCAGTTCTACATGATACTTGAATGATAGCCTACAATCAAACGTTAGTAGTATACAATGTTGGAAACAGGTATTATTCAGGCGGCGGCGCATGACTTTTATATAAGGAAAAACTCGATCGATTTCAGGCGTTTTCAGGCGGCGGCGCATGACTTTTATATAAGGAAATAATACAATGCGCAAAACAGGTATTATTCAGGCGGCGGCGCATGACTTTTATATAAGGAAAAACTCGATCGATTTCAGGCGTTTTCAGGCGGCGGCGCATGACTTTTATATAAGGAAATAATACAATGCGCAAAACAGGTATCATTCAAGCGGCGGCGCAAGAATTTTATATAAGGAAATACTCGATCGATTTCAGGCGTTCTCAGGCGGTGCCGCATGACTTTTTATATAAGGAAATACTCATTGCGCAGGTGGAGGATCAGGCGGCGCGGATGACTTTTATATAAGGAAAATGTGCAGGCGCGGTGGAGGCGCAAGATGGCGGTTTTTTAGATAACAAGAAGAGGTTATATTTAGACGATAATAGGAAGACTTGAGATAACGAGGAGGAGCATGACTTTTTATATAGTAATATATGTTGTTTTAGATAACAAGAAGAGGATATATTTATAGATAACAAGAAGACGATAATAGGAAGACGATAATAGTTAGAGGTATATTTATAGATAACAAGAAGACGACAATAGGAAGAGGATAATAGTTAGACTTTGAGACTTGAGATAACAAGAAGAGGATAATAGTTAGACGCTTTTTAGATAACAAGAAGACGATAATAGGAAGACGATAATAGGAAGACGATATATTTATAGATAACAAGAAGACGATATATTTAGACATATATATTTTTACAACAGTTAGGCGATATTTTTACGGAAAATGTGGTGGCGCATGACTTTTATATAGAGATATATTTCGATAACAAGAAGACTTTTAGATAACAGTTAGACGATATTTAGACATACAATAAGTAGACATACAGGACAACAGTTAGACATATTTAGACGATAGTTATATATAGGTAACAAAAAAAAAAAGAATTTTAGTTAATATATTTTTATTTTTTCAAATTGTTATATTGGTAAGAGTCGTAATTTTTCAAATAACATTATCAAACATTGACATTGTACAATTGTCAAATATCACATATGAATATACATTGTGCAGTAATTTTTTTATCAAATCACAATATTGTACAATTGAAAAATAACACATATAGGGGAATTATATTGGAAAGACAGGGTGTATATGGTAGTGTGTAGTTTTTTATACAATATTTACAATAAAAATATCACAGCTACAGGCCAGACCTTGAGGGGTGTCGTCACGTCGTAAGAAATAGAGAGGTGTTGTGTGTGTGATATGGTGTTTGGGGCGGTAGAGAGATAGTATTTGGGTAGGGAGATGTATTGTGTGTTGGAGTGGAAGACAGTTTAGATGTTGAGGGGCGAGGTGGTGACGTTGTCGGGGTGTATACCTTGTGTATATCAGCAATGACAAACTCTCTCTGGCCACAGAAATTACTAGTCTCATTAACAAAGCTGCAGCTACCTTTGCCTGCCTCACATCACGGATTTGGTGAAACTCCAAACTCGCAACGATGACCAAAGCTGCAATATATAACGCCTGTATCATCAGTTTACTTCTATATGACAGTGAGACCTAAACAATCTATGATAAGCAAGAAAGAAGGCTCAATACCTTCCACCTCGAGAGCGCAGACCATCGATCGAATTTTAACAAAGAGTGGTAAAAAGCACGTGCGTGTTGGCTTTTCTTAAAATGGTTGAAACTGACCTCGATATTGTCCCGATTAGAACTTGTAACACTAAGGAGTATCTAGTTGGGTTTTCCTCTTTATTCTATAGCGGGTAGGAAAAAGTGAACCTCCACAATAATTACTCAATCTACACAACTCTTTAAATGGAAGACCGACGACCAGACACTCACGTTCATACTTTACTGAAGAGACGGTGTAATAACGACAGACACTCGCGCTCGTACTTCGTTGAAGATGACTTACACTCGCGCTCATACCTTGTTGAAGATGACTTCCATTGTTTCCACTAACTGGGTGTACATGACAAGAAGTGATGCAATACTTGTACCGATGGAGAGTGGACTAAAGGTCGATGCTGTAAGTTTTACCGAGACCATCCTTTGATACACGTGCGAAAATACTTTGGTGAATTATATATAAAGTTTTCTACCAAAACCGGTGGTCACATTTCTATCATCTCGAGGGCATATTTCTGTCATCTCGAGGGCATATTTCTATCATCTCGAGGGCATATTTCTGTCATCTCGAGGGCATATTTCTATCATCTCGAGGGCATATTTCTATCAATTCACATGGATATTTCTATCACCTCACAGGCATATTTCTATTTATTTAATGTACTATATTTCCATGGTCGCCTCCTGTTTGGCACGATTGGGAGACAATATAAAACCTATCACCACATGCCGCACTTGTAAAATATAAAATAAAAAAATTTAAAAAAAAAAAAAAAAAAGTGAAAACCTTAAGTAGCGGATTCGAACACATGAACGAAGGAATGTTTCTTTTATGAGTTTCTACTATTGTTCGATTGTGTTTTGCCCTAGTGACGTGAACAGAAATTTACACGCGCTGTTTTGTGGGGCCATCGATCTGGTTCCAAAACAAGGGAGGGTACAACCACGTGCGTGTTGTGTTTTCTTAAAATGGCTGAAACTGACCTCGACATCGACATCACAACCATAGTTGCCTACGACACCACTTCACCTCTCAGCGTCTTATATTCTCATCACTAGCTACACACAACACAACACAAAACCAAATTAGTTTTTTATTTTATATTTTCCTCTTTATTCTATAGCGCTTAGGCAAAGGGGGATTCACTAAAGAGTGTTTATAAAAAGAAAAACTCCTTCGTCTCAAGTCAAGTAGTAACATAGTTGCCTGAAGGGTTTGGAACAACTCGGTTGTTATATTCAAATAAACGATAATAACACAACTCCTTCCAATAAAAATGATAAAGTTACTTATAAATCAGCTTGCTGTTTGTAACAAGACTACAATGTTCTGCTGAAACCACTTTTGCGTAGTGTACCTATACCTAAACTTTCATGAAACACACACACATCTCCTGTTATTGCTTACGAATACACAATATTATAGAAATAATGGCTTAACAAAAAACTATTTAAAACATTACAGATAACGAATAGTGATTTTATGAGGAAACGCACACCAACGACCAAAGCTGCGATATAACCGACTCCATCACCAGTTTACTTCTATATGACAGTGAGAAATATTCTTCCTCTTCTCGATAAGCGAGCATTGTAACAAAGACATGGGTTCTGAATATTTGGACACGTTTGCGAGGCAGCTGTGTAAAATAAGTCATATTTTCGACAAGGGACCGATTAAGCAAACACATCTGCTACTGATTAAACATGCCCCGTAATGAAATTGCCTATCGATCCCGTTATTTACGCACAATACCGTACGCGCAGATCTCTGAAACACACGCACGCTCGTCTGTCATTCGATCTTATATGGTACGAAACATTTTCCGATCAGACGAGTAATTAGACAAATACAGTTGCGTCGTAATTAAACATTGGCGTAACGAGGATAGCAGGTTTCACCGTCGAACAAAAAACCGTTAGCTTTCGGTTTTTCGCAGAAACACATTTGTACTAGAATTTTTTTATAAAAGAAATTGGTTTTCATGTCATACACATCCAGACAGAGAGCATGTAAGACCGTGGTAGGTATTTTTCTACAACAGACTATTCTTCTTCTTCTTCCATCCTTAGCCGTCGACCGACCAAGCAGTCTGTGGCCATTACGCCTTGCGGCGTCTTAGGACAACAAGAAATTATCCGTTGTTCCGTTACAACAGACTATATATGTTATATATATATATATATATATATATATATATATATATATATATATATAATATATATATATATATATATATATATATATATATATATATATATATATATATATATATAAACCAATTTTGACCTTGTGTGGTGTACACAATATTTCTATTTTCTTGTTTAAATTTATTTCTTAGTTACAAACCAAAAAGACAACTCACCTTGGTTGTTTTTCACGTGCTTTGTAATCAAGACCGCGATATTACCGGATCGCTAGTACATTAACATATCCCACACGGGCGCTAACACGGCAAAACGATGGCTTCTTATCGATTATCCATGTGTTCTAAGTTGGGTTCGCGTAGAAGGGGGTGATTACTGGTTGTTGTTTGGTTTTGAAATATACAACTTGGTTGTAATGTAGACACGAAATAAATTATGTTGGATCCACAAAAAGGTGGGAGCTACACCTTGTAAATGACTAGGTTTGTAGTTAAAGGTTCTGTTAGAATATCTCGCTTTAAAGTTAACCAGAATCAGGTGTCTAATTGGTAGGGTGAAAGAACCCGAATGCTATTATCAGCTGAATAAAGAAAGACATACGAACGGTGATTCTCAAAATATGGTACGCGGAAAGCCTATTTGGGGGTCAGCGAGGTGAACACTATGTTCCTTATAATCGAACACCTTCTTTGATATTGTCATATCCTCGCGGTACAACTCTTATCTACAAAAGATCTCTGGGACCTCAATAATTTGTAAGACATCATAGGGTTCTTAGACTAAACCGTTTGAGACACGTTGTTCTATAATAAAGTATTCTGTACCCGATCAGCGGGGGCACAACTTTTCTAAAATATTTAACCCTGTACAATCTATGTTAACCAAGAAAGATAAAGTGACATATGGTGATGTGTTGTGATACGGTGGTCTTCAAAAACCTGTATACACTGTGTTTGAGGAAACGCACACCAACGACCAAAGCTGCGATATAACCGACTGCGTCACCAGTTTACTTCTATATAACAGTGAGAAATATTCGACCACTGCGGAAATATTTAAAGAAATAATCAAAGAAATATTTTAATATTAGAACAAACAAAAAATTAAAACGGGTTAGTAGCTATTTACCTATACGTTGTAACCATCGAGTACAACAGATTTTATATCAATTATAGACGAACCATGTTTTGTCCTAATCGGATGCACCGTTCGTGTTCCCGATAATTTGAAGACTCATGTCACCACCACGTGACTCGAAATTGTCGCTTTTTCATGGGTGAGCGCGCGTGCAAGCAAACTTAAATTTAATTCACATGTGTTAGCGTAGTATATCTTGCTTTTAACTGTTGGTATCTAAAGATAATTTTAAGTTTATATATTAAGACAATATTAATAACTTGTTATGTGTTCATTTAGCTTTGGAGATAGATAGAGCATAAATACTTTTTTTTTTTTTTTTTTTTTTCTTTTTTTTTTTTTTTCGTACGCCCGCTAATACTCGAGGCGAAATCTCAGGTTATTTTTTGTCTAACCTGACATTGATTTTACGTGAGTATCCCTTTATTTCTTGTACAGAGACAGGTGTCCCTCGCCATTCAGGCAAATACTCTCCGATTTCGGAGGTACCCATTGCAGCTGGGTCGGCTCAGGAGCCGCCAGTCCCTGGTCGACGACACTCCTTCAAATGTGGTCGCCAGGTCTCGAGTTAATCCAGTCCAAATCCCGGTCGACGAAAAATCCTCAAATGCCGTCGCCCGGGTTTGATCCTGTATCACCCGGTCGCCAGAGCGGTGTTGTAACCACTACGCTAGCGCGGCTCCCTGCATAAATACTAATTGTAAGTCATCGATGATAGGAATAAAATAAATATAGAGGAATAGAATTTAACAAGAGTAACGATACGCCGGTACCCATTAACAGAAAAACAGATTCTCGCCTCTGTGTTAGACGAGACCTTGTTTGGCCTAGGCGAGTGTGACATTCATGTCCCCGACTCCCTAAAAGAACATTTCTCGGAAATGACGCCCATTTTTAAGAACGTCGACGTCACGAGAGAAGATATTGGGTCTTTCATGCGGGAATACGCCGACAAACATAAACTTCTGACTACCGCCAGACGGACGTTGATCGGAAGTTATGTGGGCAAAAAGATTCTGTAGTTATGTGAGACGGACACAGACAGCCTTTACTTGCCCTTAGCGCGAATAACTTAGCGGACGTTGTTGTGGTAAAGTGGGATGTTATAAATATTTATAGGGGACTTAGTGTACTGACTGAGATCAGCTGTGAAGGTATCTGTATCTAATAGGTGTAGTGTTTTACAGATAACCTTACTTGCTACCACATTATACCTCAGTCAGAATTATTCTGGAATATTGTGATGACTACGTTAAATGTCTAGGGTATGTATATGATGAAGTGTAAGTCACAACAACAACAGACAGATAAACAATTTAATTTATTCCACCACACTTGACAACACTGTGACACTCACACACATTTAACACTCTATAAGACTATCTTAAATGAGGCACTGGTAAAGTTTCAAATATAAATATGTATTAATTACTTTCACTCATATATATGTCCTGATTCAACTACAAAGTGAACCAGGAATCACTATCAATTGTAATTACAATTTATATGTACAGAATTTATCAATATGAACCTTGTAGTGACATATTTTATTAATATTATCCTATGTGTGTCAGTTGTGTAGTAGTAATATGAGGTAATACTGGTTTTGTTTTTTCAAGCTATGTTGTTATTTGTCATCATGACTTCAAGTGTTTGTTTATCTTGGAAATAGTATGGGGAAAAGTTCACAGTTCCTATCAATTTAAACACTGTATTTTCCCTCTGTTTTATTATAAAGTCAGATTTTGAGGGGGGGGGGGGGATAATGTTGAGCTCCTCTGGCCACAGACGCTTATCTTTCGTGATGGCTGCAGGAAAAGACTCCTCTGCTCGATAGCCTCCCTGTGTTCTGGAGACACCTCACTGGTCACTATCTGGACCCAGGAGTATGCTGTCAGCCTCTAGGTTCAGCAAAGCTCAGACCAGGTGCTGCTCAATAACTTTAGGACCACGGTCCCTGAAACAAGAAAGTTGTACCTCCTATTTCAGAACTAATTTATAATAAATTTCCAGACTGAACACAATACATAACAAACACTGAGTTCAGAGCGGTAGGCCAACTGCTATCTTCATCTGAAACAATTTTCACCAGTATACTCCTCCCTAATGGTTACTACGCCTCTGCAATTCCAGCATGATTTCTTTCTAGTCAATAAGATAGGTGTCAGTGTACTGTTTGGCAATTCCATGTAGTTTTACTTTCCTCCGAACCTTCTGTTCAGGTTGGAGCACTATATAGGCTTTACCTCATGTTCGCTACTGAACCACACATATATACAGACATAAATTATCAATTTATATTCAATTTTCATTAAAAAGATATCAAATATTTCAAGCTTACCACAATTCATGGAATAATACACAGTTACGTTGACTGGCAATGAATATAGCACAATTTCGATCTGCCGATGTCCCAGGCTTTTATTTAGAAAAATATGCACTGGCGCTCAACGCACTGGTTCTTTAGTAAGTTTATTTGAAAATGTGGTGCTGACCTGACGCCTCTGATTGACTATATTGGCGGGTCTAACCAATCGAGCCATGTTTACACCAGCGTTTGAAAAAAAGTACTCCTACTCACGTTTCCCTAACAACAAAGAATCAATATTTATAGCCCGACTAATCGTGTTTAGCCTTACATTTACTTTCCGCCAATCAAATAGGAGGTAACATGGGGACCTATTTCCCGTACAATGGTGGTGTAAAAATCTGCCACTGAGCGATTCTGATTTTGGTGTTGTCTGACATCCCTCACTATTTCTTTTGGCTATAATTTGTTAATTCCTAGACTATTTGCGTAACGTTTAACATATTCTTTGTCAGCAAGTCCTAAGGAACCCAAATATATAAATTTAATGGGGCTAAGGGGCTGCGTTCAAAATATGTATTTTCTTCTACCTCCCGTTCACTTCGATCGATGTGGTGTCTGGGTACTGTAATGTTTTCAAACGTAAACCAGTATAATGTCATGTTTCCTAATAAGCGTTTTGTAAGTTTTTAAAACCTAACTCTCGTATGGGTAGTGTTTTTTATCACTGTCGATTTGAAAAAAACTAGTGCTTGTGGCCTTACACGCGTGTTAGGGGTGGCATTAATTGTGTATCGCGAGACTGTGGTAGTATTGCCTGCGTTCCGGCTTTCAGCCCCTCCCTTTCTTTCTATCCTTAGTCCATCTGTCTTTCGTTTATGGTAACTTAGTGTATAAAATGACATGAATGGAATATTAAATATAGGTCAGCTTGCGTATCTCAAGGTTTTTTCTTAGAAAGGCAGTACACGTTTTATCGTAGAAAGCGGGTATTGAAGCAGTAGGCTTTTACTATCAACGTGAAACGTTAAAATTTGCAGACGAAGGAGAAAACAAGGGGGATTTCGAGTACAGTCATTGTGACAGCACTGTTCTTTACCATTCTTCTTTCCTTTTATTGAAGTTATTTGTTAGGCTTTACATTTACTTTTTAATTTATATATGTGGATTAGAATTTCTCACGACAAATCCTCCCCACTTAAAACAGACGTTATATGTCAGTCTATAATTCTATATACACATAGAGAAATTTATTATTATTCCTGGGGTTTAGGGTGATTCTCATCACACGGATGGCGGCTTAAAAATCCGCTCCCAGATTTGTTTTTCCACTTATATACTCTATGCTAAACTCAAATGGCTGCATCAATAATGACCAACGGAGTAATCTAGAATTCTCATGTCTAGCCTGTGCTAGAAACGACAAAGGTTTGTGATCCGTTTGCAACTTAAATGCCTTTCCATACAGATAAATATTGAATTTCTTTATCGCCCATATTACTGCAAGACATTCCTTTTCGCTAGTTGAGTAATTGGTTTCAGCTTTATTCAACTTTCTGCTAGCATATGCCACTGGGCTTAATTCCCCATCCAATGCATCTGATTTCTGTAGCAGAGTCGCACCTAACCCAATATTACTGGCATCAGTCCTTACAATGAATTCTTGACTTAAGTCAGGTAATTTCAAAATAGGTTTGCTTGTGAGCTTTTCCTTCAATTCCTGGTAAGCCATTTCACATTGTGGTGTCCATGTAATTCGATCTGGATTTCCCTTACGTGTCAAATCAGTTAACGGTGCACATATGGAATTAAAGTTTTTGATATACTTCTGGTAGAAACCACATAATGAGACAAAGGATCTCACGTCTTTCTTGGTTTGTGGTCTCGGGGCTTTCTTTAGTTTCTCTAAATTCTTTGGGTCAGGGGTCATGTTTCCCTGATAAACTGTGTGTCCCAAGAATTCCAATTCTTTACATCCAACGCAACATTTGGTTGGTCGGGCTGTTAAATTCGCTTCCCTAAGTCGATTAAATAGCATGTTCAGAGAGTCAATGTGTTCCTCAAATGTTTCTGTTGCTATAAGGATATCATCCATGAAATTTGTGATACATGGATTATTCAGAGGGTCCAATACTTTTCTCATCATTCTAGAGAAGACACTAGGCGCATTCTTCAATCCAAATGGCAATCTATTAAACTCATAGTGTCCTTCTGAGGTACTAAAATCTAGGTATGGTCTAACCTCAGGCTTTACTGGAATCTGATAGTATCCTTTACTCAGATCCACTTTTGAGAAATATTTAGCTTTATTTAGTCTGGCAAACAACTGATTTGTATCCGGCAATGGATCCACCTGTCCTTCTGTAATAGCATTCAGTCTCCTGTAATCTATGCAGAGTCTATGTTCTCCAGAGGGCTTCCTTAAGAGTACAACACCGGAACTATACGAAGATTCACTGTGTGAAATAATTCCTTCCTTCAACAAATAGTCTATCTCTTCCTTCAAAGCTTTTTCCTTAGCAAAAGGAATCGAATAGGGTTTCATACATACAGGTGTGGGGTCTATCAGCTTCATATCATATTCCAATAGGTTTGTATGCCCTGGTCGGTCTGTTAACACCTCTGTATGAGTATCTAGAACCTATTGCACTCTCTCTTTCTGAGTTTTCGTTAAATGTGTACTGATTTTCACCTGTGCCGCTGTCTCACAGGGGTGTAATGGATATTCAAATGATGAAAGTGGTTCCTTTTTCATCTCCATGGCAATGGACAAGGTCAACAAGTGTGTCTCTTCCTGATGTTCTCTTTCCAAATATTTCTTCAGGAGATTCACATGATAGATTTTTTCTTTCCCCTTCTTATCTATCTTATAATTTGTTCTAGACACCTTCTCTAGAACTGTATATGGACCTTGCCATCCAATTTGTAACTTATTCTGGCTACCGGGTAGAAGAAGCAGTACCTTCTCTCCCACAGCCAAATCTCTGTCTTTAGCTTTCCTGTTATAATAGGCAGCATGTTTCTTCCTGGCTTGTTTCAAATTTTCATTGGCAAGTTTCCAGCCAGTTTTTAAACGAGTGGTCAGCTCATTCACCTATTGGTATGAGGATGTAATATTTTCCTCTGCCTTTTCATCAGTCCACGTTCTTAACAGCGCTTCATATGGACCTTTAATTTTGGGGACCTATTTGTCCATGCACCGGTATGGTCTCTTCCACTGGAAGCGCTATAGTGATGATTTTTCTTCCCAGAATTATCAGTCACAAAACGACCGCTACCAATTCTTTTCTTGGGGCTGTCTCCCCACTTAGAATTCTTGATGAGAGATTTCCTCTCTACATCCTCTTCCTCCAGTTTGTTTAAGTCCGATTGAGGGATTTTCGGCTTATCCTGGGGTAAGACATCTTTTTGCACTCGCCGCATAGTGGCCATTGTAAAACAGTTAATTGAAGCTTGTCCGTGAAAAGAGGCTTCCCATTCCATTTGGTCCACTTTATTTAATTTATTGTTCTTTCTATTGTCAGGCCTACGGTTGCCCCGTGGCGTGTCCAGGTCCTGATCAATGTTCCCACTTGTGGGTGTTCCCTCATGTGCTATGCTACACCTTTCTACAAAATTCTCAATGTCCCATCTTGCCTTGGGCCAATAATAATTGTGAGCCACCTTTTGGATGATGGTGCCTATTTTTTCATGGTCCCCATCTGGTTTCACATGTAGGCTCCTTATTAATTCTGCCCTATATCTTTTAGGAAGTACCAGCTGTCCCTGACCTTTGGATCTAGCTCCAGTCTTCCTATACATCAGCTTGTTTTTCATGTAAAAATCTCCCTTGCCTGGAGTTGTATGACAAGTTGACAATTTCCTGAAACAAGGCTTGAGGGTCTTATCCCCAGCCTGTGCCTTCCTCATCTCTTCTGGAGTGGTATCTAACATAATATCCTCCTCCTGTCTTGAGGTCGACCTGACCTGAAGGGTGGCCATAACTATAGGGTTCCTTCTGCAACGGTCAGTGTCGTGATTGTTCATCTTACAATTTTTACACCACCTTTTCCCTTGGTTGAAAGATTTTCTTTCATCATATTTCCTTTCATCGAATTGTGGGGTTTTATTTTTATTGTCATACCGTGGCCTATCAAATTGGTGCTTACCTTTGTTTTGATCTCTAGGATCAAATTTATTAAAGTTCTGTGGTGCCCTAAAATTTTCCACCTTTTTCTTTTTGTTACCTGATACCTCTGCCTGAGCTGCTTGATACCTTTCAGCAACATTTAGCAACTCACCCAGCCTCTCTGCACCTTGTTCCATGAGAAACTTTCTCAGGTCTGGAGCCATGGACTCTCTTAATTGTTCTATAAGGCCCATTTCCCTAAGATCTTGGGTTTTCCCCAGAGAAGTCCATTTCTCCAAGTATGTCTCTAACCGTGCAGAGAACTGGTGATAGGTTTCACCTGACAGTAGTTTAGCATTCCTAAATTTTTTCCTATAAAATTCTGCGTTCTTTTCATATCTTAACAAAAGAGCCTGCTTTAACATGTCATAATTTTCCTGATCACCTCTGCTCATTTTGGCAAAAACTTCATAAGCTGCCCCACGAAGCCCTTGAGATAACTTTAAGCTCCACCTTTCTCTCTCTAACCCATATGTGGTAGCTAACAGTTCATATCTATTTAGATAGCTCTCAATATCATCGTCTTTCTCAACAAAGTGATCTAAATGAAAATTCATAGCTGAGGTTGAGGCTCCCTGGCTAGCAGTGGCATCAGAGGTAAAGGGACTGGCACCATTTTCAGGAGCATGGCCCTGAAACTCAAACTCCCTTAATCGTAACTCATGTTCCCTTTGTAATCTCTTCTCCTCCTTTTCTGCTTCCCTCTCTGCAGTCAATCTTCTTTCTTCTGCTTCCCTTTCTGCAGCTCGTCTTCTTTCCTCGGCTTCCAATGCTTTAGCCTCTTTGTCAGCCTCAATCTGCAACCTCTTAGCCTCAGCCTCAATCTGCAACCTCTTAATTTCTTTTTCAGCGTCTAACTTTCTTTCGGCCTCTTTTTCTAATCTTCTTTCTTCCCGTTCAATATATTTGTCACATTCAGCAGTGACATATGCAATCATAATTTGCCCGTCCATTCCTAACTCTTTCGCAGTCTGTACAGCAGCAGATCGAAATTCTGCCAAGTCGGCCATTGTCTAACATGCAAATGTAAACAATTCAATCTTTCAATAATTATCTAAGGACACTACAGGCACTGAGAGCTCAACCTTATTTATTTCCACCCAAGGATACCTTTTAATTCTTATTATTCCCAATATCTATAACAGGAGAAAGTTCAATATCCCTGGAGCGAGACCCCAATATATGTGGTAAAGTGGGATGTTATAAATATTTATAGGGGACTTAGTGTACTGACTGAGATCAGCTGTGAAGGTATCTGTATCTAATAGGTGTAGTGTTTTACAGATAACCTTACTTGCTACCACATTATACCTCAGTCAGAATTATTCTGGAATATTGTGATGACTACGTTAAATGTCTAGGGTATGTATATGATGAAGTGTAAGTCACAACAACAACAGACAGATAAACAATTTAATTTATTCCACCACACTTGACAACACTGTGACACTCACACACATTTAACACTCTATAAGACTATCTTAAATGAGGCACTGGTAAAGTTTCAAATATAAATATGTATTAATTACTTTCACTAATATATATGTCCTGATTCAACTACAAAGTGAACCAGGAATCACAATCAATTGTAATTACAATTTATGTGTACAGAATTTATCAATATGAACCTTGTAGTGACATATTTTATTAATATTATCCTATGTGTGTCAGTTGTGTAGTAGTAATATAAGGTAATACTGGTTTTGTTTTTTCAAGCTATGTTGTTATTTGTCATCATGACTTCAAGTGTTTGTTTATCTTGGAAATAGTATGGGGAAAAGTTCACAGTTCCTATCAATTTAAACACTGTATTTTCCCTCTGTTTTATTATAAAGTCAGATTTTGAGGGGGGGGGGGATAATGTTGAGCTCCTCTGGCCACAGACGCTTATCTTTCGTGATGGCTGCAGGAAAAGACTCCTCTGCTCGATAGCCTCCCTGTGTTCTGGAGACACCTCACTGGTCACTATCTAGACCCAGGAGTATGCTGTCAGCCTCTAGGTTCAGCAAAGCTCAGACCAGGTGCTGCTCAATAACTTTAGGACCACGGTCCCTGAAACAAGAAGGTTGTACCTCCTATTTCAGAACTAATTTATAATAAATTTCCAGACTGAACACAATACATAACAAACAATGAGTTCAGAGCGGTAGGCCAACTGCTATCTTCATCTGAAACAATTTTCACCAGTATACTCCTCCCTAATGGTTACTACGCCTCTGCAATTCCAGCATGATTTCTTTCTAGTCAATAAGATAGGTGTCAGTGTACTGTTTGGCAATTCCATGTAGTTTTACTTTCCTCCGACACCTTCTGTTCAGGTTGGAGCACTATATAGGCTTTACCTCATGTTCGCTACTGAACCACACATATGTACAGACATAAATTATCAATTTACATTAAAAAGATATCAAATATTTCAAGCTTACCACAATTCATGGAATAATACACAGTTACGTTGACTGGCAATGAATATAGCACAATTTCGATCTGCCGATGTCCCAGGCTTTTATTTAGAAAAATATGCACTGGCGCTCAACGCACTGGTTCTTTAGTAAGTTTATTTGAAAATGTGGTGCTGACCTGACGCCTCTGATTGACTATATTGGCGGGTCTAACCAATCGAGCCATGTTTACACCAGCGTTTGAAAAAAGTACTCCTACTCACGTTTCCCTAACAACAAAGAATCAATATTTATAGCCCGACTAATCGTGTTTAGCCTTACATTTACTTTCCGCCAATCAAATAGGAGGTAACATGGGGACCTATTTCCCGTACGATGGTGGTGTAAAAATCTGCCACTGAGCGATTCTGATTTTGGTGTTGTCTGACATCCCTCACTATTTCTTTTGGCTATAATTTGTTAATTCCTAGACTATTTGCGTAACGTTTAACATATTCTTTGTCAGCAAGTCCTAAGGAACCCAAATATATAAATTTAATGGGCTAAGGGGCTGCGTTCAAAATATGTATTTTCTTCTACCTCCCGTTCACTTCGATCGATGTGGTGTCTGGGTACTGTAATGTTTTCAAACGTAAACCAGTATAATGTCATATTTCATAATAAGCGTTTTGTAAGTTTTTAAAACCTAACTCTCGTATGGGTAGTGTTTTTTATCACTGTCGATTTGAAAAAAAACTAGTGCTTGTGGCCTTACACGCGTGTTAGGGGTGGCATTAATTGTGTATCGCGAGACTGTGGTAGTATTGCCTGCGTTCCGGCTTTCAGCCCCTCCCTTTTTTTCTATCCTTAGTCCATCTGTCTTTCGTTTATGGTAACATAGTGTATAAAATGACATGAATGGAATATTAAATATAGGTCAGCTTGCGTATCTCAAGGTTTTTCTTAGAAAGGCAGTACACGTTTATCGTAGAAAGCGGGTATTGAAGCAGTAGGCTTTTACTATCAACTTGAAATGTTACAATTTGCAGACGAAGGAGAAAACAAGGGGGATTTCGAGTACAGTCATTGTGACAGCACTGTTCTTTACCATTCTTCTTTCCTTTTATTGAAGTTATTTGTTAGGCTTTACATTTACTTTTTAATTTATATACGTGGATTAGAATTTCTCACGA
>JAMPIV010006738.1:0-92819 GCA_024509875.1 Oreohelix idahoensis
TATTGCCTGTGCACTGCACTTCCCGGATTATGGTTATAAAAACCAGTACCTGATTATTATTACTGTCATACAAGACCTTATTAAGGCTTGTGACCCACAGATATTGGGATATTTAAGTACTATTTTCCACAGGTTACAAAGTTATCATACAAGGTCTTTGATTAAGGCTAAGAAAGTGAATTTATTTACTTTTGCAAATT
The DNA here is from genome assembly GCA_024509875.1 of Oreohelix idahoensis. Lineage (NCBI taxonomy): Eukaryota > Metazoa > Mollusca > Gastropoda > Stylommatophora > Oreohelicidae > Oreohelix > Oreohelix idahoensis. The sequence continues at coordinate 201 of JAMPIV010006738.1, forward strand.
ACTGATCTTATTAGACAAGATGTCTACATTAGATTATTTTATCACACAAGGCAAAGCTCTTGATAAGACTGGTCAACAATTAGAACAATGGGCAGTTGCTCAATATGACAAAGCATTAGCTGCAGAAGAGAGAAGAGCTATGGCAGAGGAGAAAAGATTAGAAAGAGAAGCTGAGGCTGCTGCTGAACAAAAGAAATTGCAGATGCAGGTAGAGCAAAGGAGATTTGAAGCTGAACAAAAAAAATTAGAAAGAGAAGCTGCTGCGGAACAAAAAAGATTAGACAGTGAAGCTGAACAAAAAAGATTAGACAGGGAAGCTGAACAAAAAAGATTAGACAGAGAAGCTGAAGAAAAAAAAGCAATAAGAGAACATGAATTTGAGTTGGAGAAATTGAGATTGACAAGTATGAGTAATGTTAATCAGGCATCTAGTGGTAATGGTAAACCTTCTACTTACAAGGTTAAGGTTCCACCGTTCAATCAGTCCAGTGACGATATTACATTCTGGCTGGATAGATTTGAACGTTCTTGTCGTACACATAATGTGGATAAATCACAATACGCTAATCAATTAGCAGAAAACTTGAAAGGTGAATCTTTGACTAGATTATGCCTTGTAGGAGAAGCAGATAAGGATAATTATGATGTTATTAGGGCAGCCTTATTAAAGAAGTATCAGTTGTCTGAAGAGGGTTATCGGAAGTTGTTTAAGACGATGGTACCTGAGACGGGTGTAGAATTCTCAGAATTCACTGCAAAGGCACGTCTCACAGTTGATCGTTGGATTGAGCTTTCCAAAACAGAAAAAACGTATGAAGGACTTATGGATTTGTTGCTCAGAGATAAGATTATGTCATGTGTGAACAAACCTTTCCTTGAATTTATACATGAGCGTAAACCTAAATCTCTAAAAGAAATGGAAGAATATTGTTCCCAATATGTCACTGCACACCCCGACGTGACTTTTGGCAACACTAAGATTAAGGAGAGTATGCCAGTTGCTTCAGCAACACCATACAATCCCAATTATTCACACAGATTTCAGGGACCTCAAAACAGATTTGATAAAAAAGGTAACCATAATAGTTATCAAAACCAAGGTAACCAATCATTTCAGGGTTCTTCTTCAAAGAACTGGAGGAGTAAAGATAATAATGATGCTAGTAATATGGCATGTGCCGCTTTTGATTTTGGGAGAGCATCTCAGTGCCCCCAATGCAAAACGTTATTTGAGCCAACCACAGTGTCTACTTTAAGCTGTGGCCATCCTCTTCCTGCTCTTCCGGCATCAGTCGCGCATGATGGAAGAGGTTCTCTTGTCTTACATAAGGGTTTAGTGAATAACAATCCAGTCTCTGTGCTATTTGATTCTGGATGCACCACAATTGGTGTTAGGCAGTCACTCGTAGATCCTTCCCGTGCCACTGGACAAGTAGTCAAATGTGTAACATTTGGCGGCACATTAGAGAAATACTCTACTGCTATCATTAGGATTGCTACTCCTTTCTTTACAGGAGATGTGCACGCATGTCTTCTTCCGAATCCGATCGCTGACCTCATCATCGGTCGCATTCATGGAGTCAAAGAATGCACTCCGCAACAAATTTCCACGTGGGAAAGGCAAAACATGCAGATTGCTAACGCTGTAGTCACTAGAGCTCAGGCTCTTAATATGCCTCAAACTTCATCTACTGAAGATAATGAAGTGCATAACCAAGATAATCCCTTGGTAATTTCTCGTGACTCGTTTATAAAACAGCAAGAAGATGATCCCACTCTGAAGAAATTCTTCATTCTTGCAACTAAAGGTGATCCGAATAAAGACACAAGTCGTAAATCGTGGATTACAAAGAAGAATGGCGTACTTGTACGTATGGTTCAAGACTCCATTACGTCAAGTCATTCTCAAATCCTGGTTCCCAAGAATTTGAGAGTTAAAATTTTGCAGCACGCTCACGACTCTCAGTGTGCTGGACACATGGGTTTTTCCCGTACTAAGTCAAGAGTCCTTGCGGCTTTCTTTTGGCCATTGGTAAACAAGGACACCATATCGATTGGAGGCCGACGTCTGTGTAATCTACGTTTTGCTGATGATATTGATCTGATAGCTGGAACAGAATCAGAACTTCAAGACCTTACCTCTAGACTGGAGAAAGTAACAAGAACATATGGGATGGAAATTAATATAGAAAAAAGCAAGATATTGGTGAATAGCCATAAGAAACATGTTCCGACCAACATTACGTTAAATGGGCAAACGTTAGAAGAAGTTAACACCTTTAAATATCTCGGGTCCACTATATGTAGTGATGGAAGATCAAATAAAGAAATCAAGACAAGACTTGAGATGGCCTCAGCTGCCATGACAAGGTTGAATGTGATCTGGAAAAGTAACATCAGTTTTCCTGTGAAGATCAAATTATACAAATCACTTGTATTATCTATTCTCTTGTATGGGTGTGAGGGCTGGACACTCACTGCAGATACGGAGCGAAGGATTCAGGCTTTCGAGCATAAATGTTATAGAAGAATTTTGCGCATTTGCTATAAAGAGCACAAAACAAATGTCTATGTTAGAGAGAAGATAAACACCTATGCAGGCCATCAAGAACCACTTTTGTCAATAGTGAAACGTCGAAAGCTTGCCTGGTTTGGGCATGTAACTCGTCATGACTCCCTTTCGAAAACGATCCTCCAGGGAACAGTCGAAGGTAAACGGAGAAGAGGAAGGCAAAGAAAATCCTGGGCTGATAACATCAAAGAATGGGCAGGACACGGTTTCTCCACACTTGTACGCATTGCTGAGAATAGAGAGCAGTGGAGGACCCTGTCTGCTGATGCTTCCACCATGGCACCCCTACGACCCATGACGGGTTATGGGTTGAGATGAGATGATGAAACAAGGACATACGGATTTATTGTCGATCTTGTAAAGTATGTCAGGAAGTTAAATCCAAAGGTCCACGGCATGCTGCACCCATTCAGGCGGCGGACATTCCTATTCGGCCGTTCCAAAAAATGGCCATAGACATTATTGGTCCATTTAAGATCAAGTCTGCCAGAGGACATCAGTTTATCTTGACGTGTGTTGATATGTGCACACGTTGGCCAGAGGCTATTCCTCTGAAGAGCATTACTACTGCTGATATTGCAGATGCTCTTTGGCTTATATTTTCTCGCCTGGGGTTCCCCGGAGAGATATTGTCAGACCATGGCACCCAACTAATATCAGATACCATGTCTCAAGTAATGTCTACTATGCAGATAGATAGATCTTTAAGTAGTATCTACCATCCAATGTCTAATGGTATGGTCGAACGCCTTAATAGAACACTTAAAAACTTACTGGGGAAGATAACTGAGGATCATCCTCAAGACTGGGACAGAGTTTTACCTGCGGCCCTCTTCGCTTACAGAGAGGTACCCAATGAACATACGGGATTTTCTCCCTTTGAACTCGTCTTTGGCGCGCGTCCGCGTGGCCCTATGTCGTTGCTTCACGATCTCATTACATCTGACAATATTGACGATGACACAAAGTCATCCTACGAATATGTCATCGCGTTGAGAAAAAAAATTATCGAAGCATGCAAATTAGCAACTTCTTCTTCTGAATTTGCGAAACAGAAGGCAAGGCAATTTGCCAATAAGAAGAGATGCTTACGACAACTTTGTCCTGGTGACAAAGCATTTGTATTACTACCTTGTAGGGAAAACAGATTACGTATCTCTTGGAAAGGTCCGTACGATATAATATCGAAAATTTCCGATGTCGACTATATTGTCGATATTGATGGGAAGAATAAAACCTTCCACATCAATATGCTTACTGAATTCCATGAACGTCCGGATTATTTGCAACCCATTTTCCAAGCAACGGACAATTCTCCAGTACAACATGGTCATTACTCATCACTGTCCGTGATACAGGATGAGGAAACAAGTTTTTCAGATGTAAATCTTCCTCTTCCAATGATCCCACTTCATTCTAGTGAATCATGGAAGAACGTTACTGTCTCTCCTGATTTGTCTCTAGGAGAACAGCGACAAGTTTCAACTATGTTGCAAACATTTCAGGATGTACTCACTGACATCCCTGGACAAACGAATGTCATTGAACATGACATTGTTCTAACTGACCATACTCCTATTAGGGTTAGACCTTATCCTATACCTATACATTTTCAAGCACAGGTCGAGAAAAAGTTGGATGAGATGATAGATTTGAAAATAATCGAACCATCCACCTCTGCATATTCTTCGCCGATGGTTATTGTGCGTAAAAAAAGACAATAACATACGTCTTTGCGTTGACTATCGAAAATTGAATCAAGTAACGAAGTTCGATGCCGAACCTATGCCTTTACTGGAAGAGCTACTTACTCGACTCTCCAAATCTCATTTTTTCACTAAACTTGATTTGTCTAAAGGATATTGGCAAGTTCCTTTATCTGAACGCGCCAAACCTCTCACGGCTTTTTCAACACCTAGAGGTTTGTTCCAATGGAATTTTATGCCTTTCGGTCTTATGAACGCACCAGCTACATTCGTACGCATGATGCGCCGAATCCTATCTTATCGGTCAGATGTCATTGCATATCTAGACGACATCTGTCTTTTCAGCGATACTTGGGAAGATCACTATTCAGGGTTAGATGAATTGCTGTCTACTTTGCGTGAGCACAACCTGACAGCGAAACCCTCTAAAGCCTATATTGGTTTTAGCGAAATTTCTTTCCTAGGCCACCGAGTTGGTCATGGTTTCCTAAAGACAGAGGACCATAATACTAGTAAAATACTTAACATCTCAATCCCTAAGACTAAAAAACAGGTGAGAAGTCTGTTAGGTCTTATTCAATTTTATGGCAGATTCATTCAGAATCTATCCTCTATCATGGCACCTCTTTCAACACTTCTAAAGAAAGGTTCGCCTAATGTGGTCCACTGGTCTCAGGAATGCCAATGCTCTCTGGATAAGATTAAAACATTGTTTTCAACACCACCTATTTTAGTGCTACCTACTAAAGATAAGACATTCGTTCTTCCTTTTCATTTCTCTGTGCGAGCTATTCGTGGATCAGATAATGTGATGGCAGACATTCTGTCAAGATGCCCACATGATTCCACATAACTATTAGTGCTTAGACTTCTTGATATGTCTAGTTCTATAGTAGTTCCTTTTCTATATCATGATAGATACACATTTGTAATTTAATAATATAATGATTGTATCACTACATAGCGGTTCAGTCATATTTATTCACCGCTGTGCTTTGATGATTTTTTCTTCATAAATCATAAATTTAAGATATCTAATACGAAATGATGATATGAATTTTTTAGGCATTGTGTAATTGCCAGAATTGTATTATACTTTGATGACACCTTCCTGGAAAAATATACTTGTAGAGAAATAATTTCTCTCAGTTTATGAGACACATTCTCACCAGTCGCTCCATAAGTCGACTTAGCCTCATATTAGGCGCTATAGGTAGTCCTGATATTTTCATCTGCGCATTATTCATGCGTTGTGAGCCTATTGTACGTTGCTCCTAGATGTATTTCAAAAAAAAAAAAAAGTTCCATTTTTTTTTTCCCGGGAGGTGTGGTAAGACTGTTACGTGCAGTCTTTGATATCTTGCAATATTATACATTAGTATACTTGTTATGTTCGCAGATATTTTGTAATCAAAATAGGTAATTTTTTGTGCTTAAGGGAAAGTCATTATTGAGTTACTTCCCTTGAAAAGTTGTGCCGTCTCTTCGATCGAAACTCCGCGGATGAATCCATTTTACTGCGATTTATTCGTTGTTTGGGTAATAATAGATTGTTCTTGCTTCAGAATATCTATGGCCTGAATTTATGTGTATTGTTTGTCTGAGTAGGACGAGTCTGTCTTATATCTGTATATCTTTACATATCTAAGTCGAACTATATGTTCTGTTGTCTCTAGAGAGGTCAAAGGCTATTCGGCGGATGTGTCGCTAGAGTGTGGTGTGATTTGGCTTCGTCCTGATAGGGACTGTGTTTTCTATGTCGGCCTGTCGCCGGGGAAAAGTGATCTCAGTATTTGTGGGGAAGGTGATAGTCGTCTAAACCTATCGTGTATGCTTTACCCCAGTGTTTATTGGTATTGCCAAGGAATGGCAGTTTCATATTTCCTATACCAAGGTAATCAAAGATATTCTTATGAACTCTCGATCGAAGCCACTATTTTCGATAGTTACGATTTGAATGTCTAAGAGAATATATTCGACTCGATGAAAACGATTTCGATTCCTAGCAGCACTATATTCAGTAGAATGCAGTCAATTGTTCATGATCAAATCTACAGAGCAATGAAATGTTTTATGAATGACTAACTTTAGGACAGATTCATCATCTGTATCCAAACGTGAGTGACCGCTCACGAGTGAAGCCATCTTGGAACCAAAACATGTAGTGACTTTCAAGAAGAGAAAAGGGATGCCCGTATTATCGCTTGATTAGTCCAGAGATCACTGCTACACATGAGAACCCATTGCTAGCGGTGCAATATTATTATATAAAAAAATATGTGCTGAACATTATGTTGAAGAATCGTCGCTAGACGAGATTAGGTCTAGAAGCCATCTGAAATATTGTTTATAAGCTGACGTGCTCAGTCAGTGAAGTCAGACGATATATATGTATGGGCGATACTGAGGGCTTGGCTACTGACAGTCCTGTATACTATTATTCTACATGAGTGCCCATGTAACATTGCAAGACCATTTATTCACTGTACCATGATGTATTATGCCAACCTGTGATTTGTCACTATCTGTGCTGTCGAGTGTGTACGTCCAATTAAACTTTAGAAAAAGGTACACAGTCGTTGGTGTCGATGACTTCCAGCCATACATGAGTGTGAGAAAAGAACATTTGTCAACACCACGAACCCTTGTCATCATTCGCACATTATACACTCAATTCATGTCTACACACCACTGCGTAGGTCAAGTTGACATTCCATACACTACAGTGGAGCAAACAACACCATAGAGATCGTATCAACTGATGATGTCTGCTTCCATCCACTTATATGTATCTTTTGGCGGATATCATTAACAACAACCATACTTTATCAACTGGAGTGTTCTGGCTTATTTTGATGGAAACAAGTTTTTCATAAATCACTTATCACTTATATGTATCTTTTGGCGGATATCATTAACAACAACCATACTTTATCAACTGGAGTGTTCTGGCTTATTTTATCAGTCATTACTCATCACTGTCCGTGATACAGGATGAGGAAACAAGTTTTTCAGATGTAAATCTTCCTCTTCCAATGATCCCACTTCATTCTAGTGAATCATGGAAGAACGTTACTGTCTCTCCTGATTTGTCTCTAGGAGAACAGCGACAAGTTTCAACTATGTTGCAAACATTTCAGGATGTACTCACTGACATCCCTGGACAAACGAATGTCATTGAACATGACATTGTTCTAACTGACCATACTCCTATTAGGGTTAGACCTTATCCTATACCTATACATTTTCAAGCACAGGTCGAGAAAGAGTTGGATGAGATGATAGATTTGAAAATAATCGAACCATCCACCTCTGCATATTCTTCGCCGATGGTTATTGTGCGTAAAAAAGACAATAACATACGTCTTTGCGTTGACTATCGAACATTGAATCAAGTAACGAAGTTCGATGCCGAACCTATGCCTTTACTGGAAGAGCTACTTACTCGACTCTCCAAATCTCATTTTTTCACTAAACTTGATTTGTCTAAAGGATATTGGCAAGTTCCTTTATCTGAACGCGCCAAACCTCTCACGGCTCTTTCAACACTTCTAAAGAAAGGTTCGCCTAATGTGGTCCACTGGTCTCAGGAATGCCAATGCTCTCTGGATAAGATTAAAACATTGTTTTCAACACCATCAAATTACCACCTCTATCGACACCAGGTCTTACAGTGCAAGATGTGGGTGTCTTATCTGGTTTAGATTGTTGCTGTGTGTGTGTTGCAGTAGAACAGTTCACAGGATACACCACAGGCAACATGACGTGTAGAGTCATAAAAATGGTAACTTCGCTTTAGGTTTATACCATTTATTGCACGCCACAAAACAGTCATGATACTTATGTTATCGTCAGCATAGCAGAACGAATGCAGCATTCAAACTCATGTTAACTGATGGTCATGTAGGATACAATACTTAATAGTTGTATGGAAACACATATCAAAGTTCTGGTTCGTGAAACTGTTTCAATAATATATATATAGATAACTTCTGCGACAGTGTCAGCTACAGATCTTCAATGTTCATAGACAATAATAAATGCTCCCTTCCTGATGCTAGCAGATCAGATGTATACAATAAGTCCGTTTACTGTCTGCACGTGAATAGCATACATGGATTACAGGTCAGCTCGACCTTTATAACCTTCCTAAGTCTAACCATCAGACTTGGACGTGATCTCTGATATAACGAATCCTGGAACACAGACAATAGTCTTGTTGGTCTAGAGCGACCCATATATAATAACTAGTTCAGGTATAAAGATACCGGTGACTTAATCCTAGTCAAAGTACCTCTCCATTTTGAATCACACAGGCGAGCAACAAGGCGACAAAATGACGAACCTCTAGACGATAGCATAAAGTTCGATACAAGAGGAATTACCTTATTTCGGAAAATCAACCATGAACATATGCCTCCAGGCAGGCTTGAATAATACGGGGAAATAGTCTAGTTAGCTAACTAACTCCAAAGACAATGTATTTCCCTCAGAGAATCACAAGACGCAGGTCGCGTCTGCTCGCTAATCACTTCATTTCTAGACTGCCCGAACTGGGCGGAACAACAAAAACTAACTCCCAGTTTTGCACATGCGCAGAACTCCAATATCTGAGTCGACGCTCACATAAGACGATTTTAAGAACATTCGAGATAAAGGTCTTATAGAATCGCGCCTTTTATGGTCATGAACAGAAGCGTTAAGAAAGGTTTCAAACATCTACAACAGTAGACTGATACTACCAAATAAGGAGATATGGACACGCTTCGTTCAAGACATTATAGACCGAACGTGTCTCTATACAAGAGGAGGCAAACTCATAAAAAATAGCAGTATCGATATTTCGGGTTCTGTCCCTTTGACCATAAAATATATAATACACATTTCAGTCAAAAAATGATCATACATACAAAAAATGATCATACAAAGACTTTGGAAAAAGTAATTATTTGTGCGTAACAGTATATTTCCAGAAAACTTAATGCGGCAGAAAGGAATTATTCGGTTTTAGACCGTGAGCTATTAGCTATGGTTTGGTCGATTCTCAAACTACAGAGATTCCTTCTGGGCGCACATTTCATAGTAGAAACCGACCAAAAAGCTCTTACTGCTATACAGAGTAAGAATTTGAAGAGCTCGAGGTCTACTCGATATGCAATTGCTCTTCAACCTTTTCATTTCTCTGTGCGAGCTATTCGTGGATCAGATAATGTGATGGCAGACATTCTGTCAAGATGCCCACATGATTCCACATAACTATTAGGGCTTAGACTTCTTGATATGTCTAGTTCTATAGTAGTTCCTTTTCTATATCATGATAGATACACATTTGTAATTTAATAATATAATGATTGTATCACTACATAGCGGTTCAGTGATGTTTATTCACCGCTGTGCTTTGATGATTTTTTCTTCATAAATCATAAATTTAAGATATCTAATACGAAATGATGATATGAATTTTTTAGGCATTGTGTAATTGCCAGAATTGTATTATACTTTGATGACACCTTCCTGGAAAAATATACTTGTAGAGAAATAATTTCTCTCAGTTTATGAGACACATTCTCACCAGTCGCTCCATAAGTCGACTTAGCCTCATATTAGGCGTTATAGGTAGTCCTGATATTTTCATCTGCGCATTATTCATGCGTTGTGAGCCTATTTTACGTTGCTCCTAGATGTATTTCAAAAAAAAAAAAAGTTCCATTTTTTTCCCCGGGAGGTGTGGTAAGACTGTTACGTGCAGTCTTTGATATCTTGCAATATTATACATTAGTATACTTGTTATGTTCGCAGATATTTTGTAATCAAAATAGGTAATTTTTTGTGCTTAAGGGAAAGTCATTATTGAGTTACTTCCCTTGAAAAGTTGTGCCGTCTCTTCGATCGAAACTCCGCGGATGAATCCATTTTACTGCGATTTATTCGTTGTTTGGGTAATAATAGATTGTTCTTGCTTCAGAATATCTATGGCCTGAATTTATGTGTATTGTTTGTCTGAGTAGGACGAGTCTGTCTTATATCTGTATATCTTTACATACCTAAGTCGAACTATATGTTCTGTTGTCTCTAGAGAGGTCAAAGGCTATTCGGCGGATGTGTCGCTAGAGAGGGGTGTGATTTGGCTTCGTCCTGAATGGACTGTGTTTTTTCCATGTCGGTTTGTCGCCGGGAAAAAGTGATCTCAGTACTTGTGGGGAAAGTGATAGTCGTTTAGACCTATCGTGTATGCTTTACCCCAGTGTTTATTTGTATTGCCAAGGAATGGCAAACTCCTATTTCTGATACGAAGGTAATCAAAAAAATACTCTTATGAACTCTCGTACGAAGCCACCATTTTCGATAGATACGATTTGAATGTCTAAGAGAATATATTCGACTCGATGAAAACGATTTCGATTCCTAGCAGCACTATATTCTGTAGAATGCAGTCAATTGTTCATGATCAAATCTACAGAGCAATGAAATGTTTTATGAATGACTAACTTTAGGACAGATTCATTATCTGTATCCAAACGTGAGTGACAGCTCACGAGTGAAGCCATCTTGGAACCAAAACATGAAGTGACTTTCAAGAAGAGAAAAGGGATGCCCGTATTATCGCTTGATTAGTCCAGAGATCACTGCTACACATGAGAACCCTTTATTAGCGGTTCAATATTATTATATGAAAAAAATATGTGCTGAACATTATGTTGAAGAATCGTCGCTAGACGAGATTAGGTCTAGAAGCCATCTGAAATATTGTTTATAAGCTGACGTGCTCAGTCAGTGAAGTCAGACGATATATATATATGTATGGGCGATACTGAGGGCTTGGCTACTGACAGTCCTGTATACTATTATTCTACATGAGTGCCCATGTAACATTGCAAGACCATTTATCCACTGTACCATGATGTATTATGCCAACCTGTGATTTGTCACTATCTGTGCTGTCGAGTGTGTACGTCCAATTAAACTTTAGTAAAGGTACACAGTCGTTGGTGTCGATGACTTCCAGCCATACATGAGTGTGAGAAAAGAACATTTGTCAACACCACGAACCCTTGTCATCATTCGCACATTATACACTCAATTCATGTCTACACACCACTGCGTAGGTCAAGTTGACATTCCATACACTACAGTGGAGCAAACAACACCATAGAGATCTTATCAACTGATGATGTCTGCTTCCATCCATTTATATGTATCTTTTGGCACCCATCATTAACACTATACTTTATCAACTGGTGGCCAGCTTTCTGGGTTTGACCTCGCAGAAGTTCAGAAGTCAGCAGATTACCGATACCAGACCGTTTCCTGTGGCTGATACGACACACTTGCAGTATTGGTTTGCTCTTTGTCAACACTTCGTCACGTGACCTGTCAAGTGAATGCAGTATGTAGGCCAGCGTTGTTGACAGTTTTACATTAGACATTACAGAGTTTCACAGAACAGTTGGATCAATTCTTGTCAATGTTAACAGGAAGACAGTATTTGTGTACTAAGAAGTCCTATTTTCATCGCTGGATCTTCTTGTTTTCCATATATGAACTTTAATATTTAAGGCCAGAATGTTTAATTGAATAAAGTGGCAGTTTATTTATTTTGATAAAAATAACTTTGCCATTACTGTAAAACTGAGCCTATTTTGCAACACATACTATCATACACATAATTTATATATATTTATGTTTACATGTTATTTGTTTGTATAGTATGTTAGTTTCTATGTCAGCGGGTTGTGTTTAAGGTTGGGCGGAGTCCTCACAACAGAATATCCCACGTCATAGAGGGTCCGTTGTGGGCGTTTTCTATAGGTGCAATTTTCTTGATTGAAAATTTGCTTGCAACAACCAGTTGCTATTTGTGTTAGTTGTGAAGTCTGTAATTATTGTTATTTTTGTAATATTTCTTTGTTCTTTAGTTTTGTTTTGAGTTGTTTGTAATTTGTTGGTCTACCCTTTTCTATCTTTCAGTTCTATTCACAATTTATATTCATACTGTGACGTCATTTTTGTTGTTATTCTTTGCAGATTCAGTGATTATTTTCATTGATTTCCCTATTTGATTTATTTTGATTTCTGCAAACGTTCTTGTATTGTCAGTCCTATTTGTACTTTATGTATTCTGTTGGTTGACATATGTTTTATATAGGTATATTTCATAAGACACTATTGCCTGTGCACTGCACTTGGATTATGGTATAAACCAGTACCTGATTATTATTACTGTCATACAAGACCTTATTAAGGCTTGTGACCCACAGATATTGGGATAGTTAAGTACTATTTTCCACAGGTTACAAAGTTATCATACAAGGTCTTTGATTAAGACTAAGAAAGTGAATTTATTTACTTTTGCAAATTACTGATCTTATTAGACAAGATGTCTACATTAGATTATTTTATCACACAAGGCAAAGCTCTTGATAAGACTGGTCAACAATTAGAACAATGGGCAGTTGCTCAATATGACAAAGCATTAGCTGCAGAAGAGAGAAGAGCTATGGCAGAGGAGAAAAGATTAGAAAGAGAAGCTGAGGCTGCTGCTGAACAAAAGAAATTGCAGATGCAGGTAGAGGAAAGGAGATTTGAAGCTGAACAAAAAAAATTAGAAAGAGAAGCTGCTGCGGAACAAAAAAGATTAGACAGTGAAGCTGAACCAAAAAAATTAGAAAGAGAAGCTGCTGCTGAACAAAAAAGATTAGACAGGGAAGCTGAACAAAAAAGATTAGACAGAGAGGCTGAAGAAAAAAAAGCAATAAGAGAACATGAATTTGAGTTAGAGAAATTGAGATTGACAAGTATGAGTAATGTTAATCAGGCATCTAGTGGTAATGGTAAACCTTCTACTTACAAGGTTAAGGTTCCACCGTTCAATCAGTCCAGTGACGATATTACATTCTGGCTGGATAGATTTGAACGTTCTTGTCGTACACATAATGTGGATAAATCACAATACGCTAATCAATTAGCAGAAAACTTGAAAGGTGAATCTTTGACTAGATTATGCCTTGTAGGAGAAGCAGATAAGGATAATTATGATGTCATTAGGGCGGCTTTGATAAAAAAATATCAGCTAAGTGAGGAAGGCTATCGCCTTTTAGTTAAAACGATGGTACCTGAGACGGGTGTAGAATTCTCAGAATTCACTGCAAAGGCACGTCTCACAGCTGATCGTTGGATTGAGCTTTCCAAAACAGAAAAAACGTATGAAGGACTTATGGATTTGTTGCTCAGAGATAAGATTATGTCATGTGTGAACAAACCTTTCCTTGAATTTATACATGAGCGTAAACCTAAATCTCTAAAAGAAATGGAAGAATATTGTTCCCAATATGTCACTGCACACCCCGACGTGACTTTTGGCAACACTAAGATTAAGGAGAGTATGCCAGTTGCTTCAGCAACACCATACAATCCCAATTATTCACACAGATTTCAGGGACCTCAAAACAGATTTGATAAAAAAGGTAACCATAATAGTTATCAAAACCAAGGTAACCAATCATTTCAGGGTTCTTCTTCAAAGAACTGGAGACGAGCTGATAGCTCTCGACACAGGGGTGGTCATAATTATAGGAATTTCCGTAGAGGAAGTAATTATAGAAACTATCAGGGTTATCCGTCTTGGAGTCAACAAGATCATAATTACAGAGATACTCATTATAATGAATATGATAATGGTAACCAAGGGAACTATGACTCAAACCCAAATAGGGGTTACAATAGAGGTAACAATAACTACAGAGGTGATAATAACCGAGGTAGATCTCAAAACAAAAGACATAAACCACATTTTCAGGCAAACTCTGCACAACAAGAGTCCCATGAAGCCTATAAACAGAGTAAAGATAATAATGATGCTAGTAATATGGCATGTGCCGCTTTTGATTTTGGGAGAGCATCTCAGTGCCCCCAATGCAAAACGTTATTTGAGCCAACCACAGTGTCTACTTTAAGCTGTGGCCATCCTCTTCCTGCTCTTCCAGCATCAGTCGCGCATGATGGAAGAGGTTCTCTTGTCTTACATAAGGGTTTAGTGAATAACAATCCAGTCTCTGTGCTATTTGATTCTGGATGCATCACAATTGGTGTTAGGCAGTCACTCGTAGATCCTTCCCGTGCCACTGGACAAGTAGTCAAATGTGTAACATTTGGCGGCACATTAGAGAAATACTCTACTGCTATCATTAGGATTGCTACTCCTTTCTTTACAGGAGATGTACACGCATGTCTTCTCCGAATCCGATCGCTGACCTCATCATCGGTCGCATTCATGGAGTCAGAGAATGCACTCCGCAACAAATTTCCACGTGGGAAAGGCAAAACATGCAGATTGCTAACGCTGTAGTCACTAGAGCTCAGGCTCTTAATATGCCTCAAACTTCATCTACTGAAGATAATGAAGTGCATAACCAAGATAATCCCTTGGTAATTTCTAGTGACTCGTTTATAAAACAGCAAGAAGATGATCCCACTCTGAAGAAATTCTTCATTCTTGCAACTAAAGGTGATCCGAATAAAGACACAAGTCGTAAATCGTGGATTACAAAGAAGAATGGCGTACTTGTACGTATGGTTCAAGACTCCATTACGTCAAGTCATTCTCAAATCCTGGTTCCCAAGAATTTGAGAGTTAAAATTTTGCAGCACGCTCACGACTCTCAGTGTGCTGGACACATGGGTTTTTCCCGTACTAAGTCAAGAGTCCTTGCGGCTTTCTTTTGGCCATTGGTAAACAAGGACATACGGATTTATTGTCGATCTTGTAAAGTATGTCAGGAAGTTAAATCCAAAGGTCCACGGCATGCTGCACCTATTCAGGCGGCGGACATTCCTATTCGGCCGTTCCAAAAAATGGCCATAGACATTATTGGTCCATTTAAGATCAAGTCTGCCAGAGGACATCAGTTTATCTTGACGTGTGTTGATATGTGCACACGTTGGCCAGAGGCTATTCCTCTGAAGAGCATTACTACTGCTGTATTGCAGATGCTCTTTGGCTTATATTTTCTCGTCTGGGGTTCCCCGGAGAGATATTGTCAGACCATGGCACCCAACTAATATCAGATACCATGTCTCAAGTAATGTCTACTCTGCAGATAGATAGATCTTTAAGTAGTATCTACCATCCAATGTCTAATGGTATGGTCGAACGCCTTAATAGAACACTTAAAAACTTACTGGGGAAGATAACTGAGGATCATCCTCAAGACTGGGACAGAGTTTTACCTGCGGCCCTCTTCGCTTACAGAGAGGTACCCAATGAACATACGGGATTTTCTCCCTTTGAACTCGTCTTTGGCGCGCGTCCGCGTGGCCCTATGTCGTTGCTTCACGATCTCATTACATCTGACAATATTGACGATGACACAAAGTCATCCTACGAATATGTCATCGCGTTGAGACAAAAAATTATCGAAGCATGCAAATTAGCAACTTCTTCTTCTGAATTTGCGAAACAGAAGGCAAGGCAATTTGCCAATAAGAAGAGATGCTTACGACAACTTTGTCCTGGTGACAAAGCATTTGTATTACTACCTTGTAGGGAAAACATATTACTTATTTCTTGGAAAGGTCCGTACGATATAATATCGAAAATTTCCGATGTCGACTATATTGTCGATATTGATGGGAAGCATAAAACCTTCCACATCAATATGCTTACTGAATTCCATGAACGTCCAGATTATTTGCAACCCATTTTCCAAGCAACGGACAATTCTCCAGTACAACATGGTCATTACTCATCACTGTCCGTGATACAGGATGAGGAAACAAGTTTTTCAGATGTAAATCTTCCTCTTCCAATGATCCCACTTCATTCTAGTGAATCATGGAAGAACGTTACTGTCTCTCCTGATTTGTCTCTAGGAGAACAGCGACAAGTTTCAACTATGTTGCAAACATTTCAGGATGTACTCACTGACATCCCTGAACAAATGAATGTCATTGAACATGACATTGTTCTAACTGACCATACTCCTATTAGGGTTAGACCTTATCCTATACCTATACATTTTCAAGCACAGGTCGAGAAAGAGTTGGATGAGATGATAGATTTGAAAATAATCGAACCATCCACCTCTGCATATTCTTCGCCGATGGTTATTGTGCGTAAAAAAGACAATAACATACGTCTTTGCGTTGACTATCGAAAATTGAATCAAGTAACGAAGTTCGATGCCGAACCTATGCCTTTACTGGAAGAGCTACTTACTCGACTCTCCAAATCTCATTTTTTCACTAAACTTGATTTGTCTAAAGGATATTGGCAAGTTCCTTTATCTGAACGCGCCAAACCTCTCACGGCTTTTTCAACACCTAGAGGTTTGTTCCAATGGAATTTTATGCCTTTCGGTCTTATGAACGCACCTGCTACATTCGTACGCATGATGCGCCGAATCCTATCTTATCGGTCAGATGTCATTGCATATCTAGACGACATCTGTCTTTTCAGCGATACTTGGGAAGATCACTATTCAGGGTTAGATGAATTGCTGTCTACTTTGCGTGAGCACAACCTGACAGCGAAACCCTCTAAAGCCTATATTGGTTTTAGCGAAATTTCTTTCCTAGGCCACCGAGTTGGTCATGGTTTCCTAAAGACAGAGGACCATAATACTAGTAAGATACTTAACATCTCAATCCCTAAGACTAAAAAACAGGTGAGAAGTCTGTTAGGTCTTATTCAATTTTATGGCAGATTCATTCAGAATCTATCCTCTATCATGGCACCTCTTTCAACACTTCTAAAGAAAGGTTCGCCTAATGTGGTCCACTGGTCTCAGGAATGCCAATGCTCTCTGGATAAGATTAAAACATTGTTTTCAACACCACCTATTTTAGTGCTACCTACTAAAGATAAGACATTCGTTCTTCGTAGTGACGCTTCATCCACTGGGATTGGAGCGGCACTAATGCAAGAGTACTCTGGAACTCTGCATCCTGTAATGTATATTTCCAGAAAACTTAATGCGGCAGAAAGGAATTATTCGGTTTTAGACCGTGAGCTATTAGCTATGGTTTGGTCGATTCTCAAACTACAGAGATTCCTTCTGGGCGCACATTTCATAGTAGAAACCGACCAAAAAGCTCTTACTGCTATACAGAGTAAGAATTTGAAGAGCTCGAGGTCTACTCGATATGCAATTGCTCTTCAACCTTTTCATTTCTCTGTGCGAGCTATTCGTGGATCAGATAATGTGATGGCAGACATTCTGTCAAGATGCCCACATGATTCCACATAACTATTAGGGCTTAGACTTCTTGATATGTCTAGTTCTATAGTAGTTCCTTTTCTATATCATGATAGATACACATTTGTAATTTAATAATATAATGATTGTATCACTACATAGCGGTTCAGTGATGTTTATTCACCGCTGTGCTTTGATGATTTTTTTCTTCATAAATCATAAATTTAAGATATCTAATACGAAATGATGATATGAATTTTTTAGGCATTGTGTAATTGCCAGAATTGTATTATACTTTGATGACACCTTCCTGGAAAAATATACTTGTAGAGAAATAATTTCTCTCAGTTTATGAGACACATTCTCACCAGTCGCTCCATAAGTCGACTTAGCCTCATATTAGGCGTTATAGGTAGTCCTGATATTTTCATCTGCGCATTATTCATGCGTTGTGAGCCTATTGTACGTTGCTCCTAGATGTATTTCAAAAAAAAAAAAAATGTTCCATTTTTTTTCCCCGGGAGGTGTGGTAAGACTGTTACGTGCAGTCTTTGATATCTTGCAATATTATACATTAGTATACTTGTTATGTTCGCAGATATTTTGTAATCAAAATAGGTAATTTTTTGTGCTTAAGGGAAAGTCATTATTGAGTTACTTCCCTTGAAAAGTTGTGCCGTCTCTTCGATCGAAACTCCGCGGATGAATCCATTTTACTGCGATTTATTCGTTGTTTGGGTAATAATAGATTGTTCTTGCTTCAGAATATCTATGGCCTGAATTTATGTGTATTGTTTGTCTGAGTAGGACGAGTCTGTCTTATATCTGTATATCTTTACATACCTAAGTCGAACTATATGTTCTGTTGTCTCTAGAGAGGTCAAAGGCTATTCGGCGGATGTGTCGCTAGAGAGTGGTGTGATTTGGCTTCGTCCTGAATGGACTGTGTTTTTTTCCATGTCGGTTTGTCGCCGGGAAAAAGTGATCTCAGTACTTGTGGGGAAAGTGATAGTCGTTTAGACCTATCGTGTATGCTTTACCCCAGTGTTTATTTGTATTGCCAAGGAATGGCAAACTCCTATTTCTGATACGAAGGTAATCAAAAAAATACTCTTATGAACTCTCGTACGAAGCCACCATTTTCGATAGATACGATTTGAATGTCTAAGAGAATATATTCGACTCGATGAAAACGATTTCGATTCCTAGCAGCACTATATTCTGTAGAATGCAGTCAATTGTTCATGATCAAATCTACAGAGCAATGAAATGTTTTATGAATGACTAACTTTAGGACAGATTCATTATCTGTATCCAAACGTGAGTGACAGCTCACGAGTGAAGCCATCTTGGAACCAAAACATGAAGTGACTTTCAAGAAGAGAAAAGGGATGCCCGTATTATCGCTTGATTAGTCCAGAGATCACTGCTACACATGAGAACCCTTTATTAGCGGTTCAATATTATTATATGAAAAAAATATGTGCTGAACATTATGTTGAAGAATCGTCGCTAGACGAGATTAGGTCTAGAAGCCATCTGAAATATTGTTTATAAGCTGACGTGCTCAGTCAGTGAAGTCAGACGATATATATATGTATGGGCGATACTGAGGGCTTGGCTACTGACAGTCCTGTATACTATTATTCTACATGAGTGCCCATGTAACATTGCAAGACCATTTATCCACTGTACCATGATGTATTATGCCAACCTGTGATTTGTCACTATCTGTGCTGTCGAGTGTGTACGTCCAATTAAACTTTAGTAAAGGTACACAGTCGTTGGTGTCGATGACTTCCAGCCATACATGAGTGTGAGAAAAGAACATTTGTCAACACCACGAACCCTTGTCATCATTCGCACATTATACACTCAATTCATGTCTACACACCACTGCGTAGGTCAAGTTGACATTCCATACACTACAGTGGAGCAAACAACACCATAGAGATCTTATCAACTGATGATGTCTGCTTCCATCCATTTATATGTATCTTTTGGCACCCATCATTAACACCCATACTTTATCACCTAGTTAGAGTAGTAGAATCTATTCACATATGAAAGACAGAGCTGTGTTTAAAGTATAGGCTTAGTGATAAGGGGTGATAGTAAGAAATATGAGTGTTGTGAGGATTCTGTGAAACCAAAGTAAGTAGGTCCTTTGACTCATAACTTTTGATAGACATTGAATAGAATGATTTCAGAAGCTGAAATAAAGTATTACAAGGTTAACGACGCTTACAACTAAGTGAGCGCAGGATAATGAGAAATGAAGCTGAAGCTACAAAATTGACTATGAGGTGGATAAAATGAGACTAAGTAAGCATCTGAGAAGATTTACAGAAGAATATGGATTTAATAGCCGTGCTGGGCTATTGTGTAATGAACTTTGCAATATTGACTGTTACAAGTAAGATGAGTAAGAAATTGAAGGGTGATTGTATTTACAGGATGAAACATGCGCTCTCTAGCAGGTATAAGTATGAGGATACTGCAACAGGTGTAACCCTGGGCTATTGTGATGAATGAACTTTGCAATATTGACTGTTGAAACAAGAAAATAAGATGATTTAAGAAAATTGTCAAATGTGAAGATAGGTTAGGAAATGTTTGTACTTGGAACTTGTACCACATGCCTCTGTTATGATGAACTTCTGAGATGTAAATAAAATGTTTGTTTTGATGGAACGTTTCTCAAGTTGGGTTAAGTCTCTAAAAGGTTGTTGAGTGCTAGAGTAAACAAGATACTGGATATAAAGAAAATCACCACTATACGAAGTTGTCACTAAGTAACATCACAAGGAGGGATGGAACGAGTTAGGTTGGAAGCTTGAGATATATCATCCAGGAATAGTCAGCTCTGGCGGTGATGGCCAGTATTAAGATATACTCTTACTTGGAAGATTGTCAATAGACTAAATTGACAAAATAGAAAATCCGACGACTAGGTCTGCCCCAGTCACCTAGTTCGTTGATTAACAATTAGTGCCAATATTCATATACAGGGCACACAGTCACATAAGATTACTACATGGCACTGTGACATATTACTAATTGGTGCCGCAACCAGTCCTAGGAGTTCACCACCACGGTGACACACAATAAGGCCTCACACGGCCATCAAACGCATCAAATACAATAATGAGAAAAACACTGTAAACCTGCCTTAGCAGCTTAAACTATCACCTCCATACACGAAGGTACAAACTATACCCCGAATGGCTGCTTTAAATATCGCTCATCTGAGCGGCGAAACTATGACAATGATACACTCAAAATCATCGACATCTTATCAAACTACGGCCTGTTGACAATGCGATCTAGACCGTTTACTGCTCTAGACTTAACAACGTAATCATCACCAAGGTCAGATAACATGGCAAGCACTCAGCTTACAATATAGTCCACACAACGATCTCGCTGGCATAAGGGAAAACGTCTTTCCCAGACAACTGACTGACTTCTCACTCACTAATTTTGCGCCTTTTCCCCCGACTTCCGGTAGTCACATGACCCACCAGTTCTGCTAATATCGGCCTCTCCCGACTGGCTTTTCAACGAACACAAGACGTTAGATGCACTGTGAAATAACGCTGTGACAGTTCTAGAGATCTTTTTAAGTACGGTAAACGGCCCTTGCCATCCGAAACGCAGTTTGTTGGTTCCAGTAGGGAGTAACAATAATACTCATCCAGAATCATCCAGAAGAGCAGCAGCGGAACAGTGGAGACAAGTTAGAAAAGATCGTGAAACAAAACCTTCACATGAAGCAAACATTCCCTGCCCACACTGTCCGAGATCCT
This sequence comes from Oreohelix idahoensis, assembly GCA_024509875.1. Taxonomy (NCBI): domain Eukaryota; kingdom Metazoa; phylum Mollusca; class Gastropoda; order Stylommatophora; family Oreohelicidae; genus Oreohelix; species Oreohelix idahoensis. The sequence goes on from JAMPIV010006738.1 coordinate 21,481, forward strand.
TCCAGGCCCGCATGGGGCTCATCAGTCACCTTCGTACTCATAGACTATCCTAACATCCTAATAATTGGATGAACAGAGTGGTCTTCATCACTTGTGATGGACGAACAACAACAACAACAATAATACTTTATCTCCTGGCTGCAATTCTCTTTCCTTAGCTGCTTTGTTGTATCTTTTATCGTGCTTTAAGCGAGCGCGCTTAAGGTTGGTTGTCCCTAGGTCCCGTCCTAGTTGTAGCTGTTCATTTTACTCAGATACATACTTCGATGCTGACACAACTGTCTCATCGGCCTTCTGGTCTGTCAGTGACTGTCGTTAGACTTCCATCGGGCCCTTAATAGGTCTGCTGAATTAAAGCGTTGCTGGCGGTAGCCCTGTAGAGGCCTGGGGGACTTTCCTGTAGGCGAACAAGGCTGCAGGAATAAAAAGGTCTCAATTTTCTGGCTTTTCCTGTCCCAGCTTACGTAACATCATTGTGAGGCTTCCGTTGACACGGTTTACTAACCCATTTCCGGCCGGATGGTATGGGCTGGTGTAGATGTGCTGGTCCCTCAAGATCTTGAAAATCTCTTTCATTAACAGGCTATGGAACTAAGATCCATTATCCGTCAAAACTTGTTGAGGAAATCTCAGCCGTGTGAAAATCTGCACTAGGGCTTCTGCGACATGCTTGGAGTCCGTGCATGTTAGCAGTATAGCTTCGGCCCGCATAGTGCAAGTGTCAACTAAGATCAAGATAAACTTGTTTCTTCGTTTAGTCCTTTCAAGGGGTCCTATAATGTCGACTGCTACCCGTTCAAATGGCGTCCCCATTATCGGCATTTTACCCATAGGGACTGGGGGGTGGTCCAACTGTTAGATGCCACAAGTTGGGACTTGGCGCAGGATTTAACGTATCTGATGATACCAGTGTTCATTTCTGGCCACCAATATTTTTCCCTTTGTCATATCCCTTCTGGCATTGCCATGCGGATTGCTTCGAGCCATCACGGGTTTCGGTGGGGTATTTGGGTTTATAGAATGTCAATCTATTTTGGGGAGGGTTTTGGGATACAGTTTCTCTAGTGTTGAGGTTGAAAATGACTGGGGAGAATGATCTAGATTATTGTTCCGAGAAGGCACATTTGTAGGTTTACGTTTAGAGCCCGATAGCTCGGCGAGTGCTTCTGCATATCGCCCTAATTTACTCAAAATATCTTCAAGTTTCACAGCTCCCTGTTGAGCAAGGAATCTACGGGTTTCAATTGACAAAGTGCTTTTGATTTGCTTGGTTAGAATAAGTACTTCTAAAGCTTCAAATGTGCAAGGGAGTTCTGAAAGCTCCAAACACTTCATCAAATATCCGTTTAGACGAGAAGAGAACTGAGCGTACGTCTCGGCTCCCTCCCTTCTGCTGTTTCGTAAGAGTTGTAAAAACTTGCGAGCGTTCATCTCGAAGGATCCCGTTACACATCCATTGAGCATATTGAGAATATGGTGTTAGGCCCATATTTTCTTGACCATCGGCACACTAGGGGTGATGTGGTCAGCATCACGCCCGCCGCCTTAACCTTCCCAGAAGTTGCTCTGTTACCCAATTGGGGCTGGGTCGACCCAGGAGCCGTTTGCGGCCTAAAAAAATCCCACATCATCTGGGGATCGAACCATAGACCACTGAGCTAGGAAGCCAGTGCACTAACCACTATGCTACCGCGACACCCAGTTCATCTCGAAGCGTTCAAGTAAACCTGTTTTTAAGCATGTCGTAATTGGCTTGATTGCTGCTTCCCAGCTTTACGTGCACATCATACGCAGCGCCTTTTAGGGCCTGGGATAGCGTCAGACACCATCTCGAACTATCCAAACCGTACAATGTTTAAATTCTCTCAAATTTTCCAAGGTAGCTATCAATTTTCTCGTATGGAGCGTGGGAAGGGTTCTAAGGCAAAGGACATAGCAGCTAATTGGAAGACTGGATATTGGAGTGGTCAGCTGAGGGTGATTGAGGTGAGGAAGACTCTCCATTGCTGGAGCTAGACGCTGCAACACGACTTTCGACCTATAAAGTCTTAAGAGCTAATTCATGGTGACGTCGTTTGTCGTTCTCTCTCTCCTCGTGTTGTCTCTCTTTCTCACGGTCTTTTGTACAAAATTATAATATCATTACCACCAACAAAAATCACCATCAGGATCATACTGTAAGTAAACTATTATTATGCTGTGGAAAGAAAAACAGTTTTTTTTCCTCTTTTGTGTGGTCAAAACCCAAGAAACAAAGAATCGTTGTCTAGGGGATTTTTTTTCTTTTGCACCAAACAGCACGTGCAACACACTCTAGCTATACTTAGACTAAGATTTGATCTCAGATGTTAGTCATCATTCGTGTCTCAGACTAAGATACTTCACGGACGAGCGATCATTCTGTCGTACGGTAGGTTAATTTGGCCCAGTCTGAGTAAAGAGTAAGGTAGACTGATACACGAGAATGTATAGAAAACAGATTTCACAAGTGGTAGGGTGAGGGAAAGATATGTCTCTGGAGTGAGTAGGTTTCTCTCATCCAGCATGTCCGTACAACTATGCTTTATTATAGGACAGTCTTTGCCTCCCTGTCTAATGAAAGAGCAGGTTACTCTTAACACACTCAACAATATGTGACAACAATGACACACAAAATGAAAAACTAAGGATACTGTGTGTTGTCGATTTTTGTATCAAAGAGAAAGGGGAGTGTGGGGGGTGGATGAGTGTTTTGATTTTGTGATGGTATGAGAGAGAATATCACGAGAAACGTAAGAGATGACCAAGAACACACAGAGTTTGACTCATTTAACATCGGCGGGTACCAGATCCCGGAAATCAGATATGCTGACGACAAAGTCCTCCTATCGACCAATCCAGAAGGACTTGAACAATTAATTCTGTCCACCAAAAAACACAGCGAGGCCCAGAATCTATACCTAAACACCAAGAAGACCAAAGTATTGACAACAGACAAAGTAAAGACCAAACCAGAAATTGAAATTGATAACGAAGAACTGGAAAGTGTTAATGAATTCGAATACTTAGGATCAATAATCAACAGCTCTGGTGACTGTGCAGTAGAAATTAAAAGAAGACTTGCAATTGCTTCACATAAACTAATACAGATGAAAAACCTATGGCAAGGCACAAGCAAAGAAACAAAGTTACAACTGATCAGAGCATGTATATTCCCAGTAGCAACATACGGCTGCGAGACTTGGACACTCAATAAAACAGTTGCAAAAAAGATTACATCATTCGAAATGAAATGCTACAGAAGGATGTTGAGAATACCCTGGACAGAAAAAAAAGACCAACAAAGAAGTACTGCACTCACTAAACGTACAGGAACATTGGCTCCTAAATACCATCGCAATAAGGAAGCTGAAATTTTTCGGTCATATAAAAAGACATAATAGTCTGGAAAAAACAGTGATGGAAGGCATGGTCCCTGGAAAAAGGGGAAGAAGTCGACCTAGACGACGGTGGACCCAGGACATCCTAGAGAGTCTGAACTTGTCTTTGGCCGATGCAGGTCGACTTGCCCAGAATCGTGATGCGTTCAGAGCAGCTGTAATAAAGACAACGTTCTGGAAAGAATACGTCACATGATGATGATATATATATAATAACATAAATCAGTTAATGACGGTTGTAATCTGAGATTAATAAAACCGTAAATGTTCAGCTTACATGAGATCGGCCACTTACCTTACCTTACCTAAACTTCTCCTCATCTACCTATTATGTTAGATAATAAATCCCTCATTTCCTGACAGTTTTTCCTTAAGCGGTGGGCTTTCTCCTTTTCAATAGCTAGAAACAGTAAATATTTTTTTACTATTCTTGGCTAATCGTGTTTCTTAAATAATTTCTTATTAATTCTATTTCCGAAAATGATATTTCATCAGTTGCTACCGTGACGGGTATCAGTAAGAAATTTTAAAATTTACATACAGGTATCACTATGAAAAGCACCACAACTGTAAACACCTCTGGGGAAAGTGCTGAATTTTCAATAACTGTTCGATACGCGAGCTATTTTTACGGTGGTACCGTCGCAATACTATGTTTAGACAAGATCGCAGTGATGTCAGTTGCGCTGGGAAATTATCCGCGATCTCACAACTATGTTTGTCAATCAATCTTTTATTCTGTTAAAAATTAAAGTTAAAATTGAATCTCTGAAAATCTCACTAGTTACTGTGGTTGGATTTCTTGAAAAGCGTGGACTTCAAGTGCGAAACTAATAAATTGATCTTGCAATTGCGCAGCGGCAGGATCCAGACATCCATGAAAAAAATTAAGTGATTTAAAGGCATCTAAGAAATATACTGCCAACGCAAGCAATTTCAAGATCACATAAGAACATTAGACATAGCTGCAGCTGATTAAGTGTGGTCCAGTTTTGTTTTCTGTGGTTTTCTGTGACATTAAAGAAAGGTCTGCATTTGAAAATTCCTGAGTTTTGTCATCAACTCCAGACGCTGGTATCTTTTTAAGTTCTGCGTTGAAACTGACAATTCTATCAACAATACTGTTCTTTAAAGCTGTTTTAATAAAGTGACGACCATCAATATGCCTTTATTCTCCCAGCTGAAATCTTATTGTTCAATTGTTCTCTTTAGATAATCAAATGATGCAGAGTTTAGTTCATTTGCAAAGATTGGGCATTGCCACTTCTTCTTAGCAAGGGAAACTGGAAATGGTTCAATGCCAGCAAAAACACCATAAACAATGGAACTTTCTTCGGCCAGATCAACAATCCTCCGATGCTCAGTGCCTGATAATATTGTCACGTGGTGCAATCACCTCTTTTTTCGTCTTTTTATTCCCTCATGCATAGTCACTCATTCCGTTCTTATTAGAGATGGCTACTGTGTGTGTGATTCGAAACAATTCTTCGAAACAGCTTTGAGTCCGAAAAGTTCGAAACACAGCCTGCTTGTTGTTTCGAAACAGTTTCAGTTCCTGTCTGCCTCGCTGTTTTGCAGAGACACATTGTCTCACTGTCTCACCTTCCGTGGACCCTTGTAAAATTTGAGTCAACCGTCCGGAACATTAGTATAGAATATTAAACATGTCATATTTTTTCAGGGATGTTAAACGATGACTTGATTTTACAAGTGATATTACTTTTGCTGAGAAGTTATAGACACTGGAAATTGTGTCAGTGCTGCAGTTGTCAATGTTTTAGGCACTATGTTAAAGTTGAAAGTGTCCGTGTGTTCGTATAAATGTAATGGACACTTTATTACTCTGCTTATATCTGTGTACTCGGTGTGGATTTGAATCATTGTCTACCAAAACTAGCTTACTCTAGTTTGATATCATGTGTTATTATTACTGTTGTTTTTTATTATTTTCACATATACTGCAGCTATCATCATATCTCCGTTTTATTTCATCATAATGAAGACTTGTGTAAAAATATTGAATTGTGGTCACACGAAACGCCATAGATTTTCCCATACGCCAGTAGCGCGCAAGAAAAACAGAGGAGATTTCTCACACAGTTCATGTATAGTAATGTATACTGTCTATTAGAGACTTCTTTCTCCCCGATACGGGCAAAAGTGCCGTTGTGCCGTTGTGTCGAAATAGTGTGTCGACACAGTTTAAATCACTGAGCCGAATATCTCGAAACAGCGGAGTGTGTCGATTTACCCACCTCTAGTTCTTACGTCTAGAAAATCAACAATTTTTCTAAAATCAATAGTTCTCTGATTCTTCTAAAAGGTATAACTCTTGCTTTGTTCAGTTTTTAATGACCTGACAAAGTTTCTATTCGCTTGCTTCCCCGTGAACTTTTGACCAACGTAAATAGTTGACCATGAAAGAAATGTTACTGGCACATCAGACTGTGATATTACAACCTTGGATCTGACCGCCAGGAAACGGATGAAATCAATGGGACCTGAGAGAAGAAATAAAATAGTCTCCCATCCCTGCCTACACATTTTACTGGAAACAGACATGTGGCAAACCAGGATGTGCTGCTTTTACAGTTTGGCCAGGAAGAACAATTTAGGCGCCATTCCCTCACTAGCAGCTTAGTTGCCTAGACATTATTGCCCCAAGCAATATAGAGGAAATGTCCATCTAAAACAGTGGTTCCCAAAGTGGGCGGTACCGCCCCCCTGGGGGCTTTGGAAGGGTCCAAGGGGGCGATACGGAAAAAATTGGCCAGAGGGGGGCGTTCAGTAGTAAACAGTGGGCGTTTAGTAGTAAGGGGGGTTCAGGATTTGACAAGCTAAATTCAGTACGTGCGGGAGAGAAAGGAATTGTGGATTTGAGAGACAACATCAGTGAAGCGGGGACGATGTGGATGGTTGTATTACTAGGATCATTAAGCAGGGCATAGCTTCGTCTATGTGTGTCGTTCTGAGCTCAGGTAACCATCGCTGACCATAAACGGTAATCGGGAACTGTTAGTAAAGTGGTTAACCAAACACCTATTGTCCATTCGTTCACTCCTGAAGTAAGAGAAATGACCCGTGCCAATGGCATGGACAAAATTAGATACCTGCCGGTGATTCAGAAAGTACCAACTTTGCTTTGTTGCGGAATTTATTGTCTCGGTATTTGCGGGGGCTAGTGGTAACTAGATATTCCCAGATTGGTAATAAATAAGAGAAAAGGTTCAAGGGAGAAAGATTTTAACGGTACTTGGCATTATAAATCAGTCTTTGATCCTCTGAACCGGCTTTCCTACCTTACATTCAGACTTTCATCAATCGACTACGCGATGTACGTTTCCCGTCTATTTCAACTTTGCGCTCATCATCATCTCAACCCATAACCCGTCATGGGTCGTAGGGGTGCCATGGTGGAAGCATCAGCAGACAGGGTCCTCCACTGCTCTCTATTCTCAGCAATGCGTACAAGTGTGGAGAAACCGTGTCCTGCCCATTCTTTGATGTTATCAGCCCAGGATTTTCTTTGCCTTCCTCTTCTCCGTTTACCTTCGACTGTTCCCTGGAGGATCGTTTTCGAAAGGGAGTCATGACGAGTTACATGCCCAAACCAGGCAAGCTTTCGACGTTTCACTATTGACAAAAGTGGTTCTTGATGGCCTGCATAGGTGTTTATCTTCTCTCTAACATAGACATTTGTTTTGTGCTCTTCATAGCAAATGCGCAAAATTCTTCTATAACATTTATGCTCGAAAGCCTGAATCCTTCGCTCCGTATCTGCAGTGAGTGTCCAGCCCTCACACCCATACAAGAGAATAGATAATACAAGTGATTTGTATAATTTGATCTTCACAGGAAAACTGATGTTACTTTTCCAGATCACGCTGGCTATGAGCAAAACCAACAAACTTTCTCAGCTTTTCTTGTGAACAGTGGTTTTAAATAAGCGTGTACCGGGTATCAAATAATTTCAACCTGTCGATAAGGTACGTTTTCTTACTTATATTTTTTGTTTGTTTGCACAGAGCTAGCATCGGTTTTACTAACATTAATTATTAATTAAGCAGATAAATTTTGATATTGATTTGCCGTATATTGAATATTTCTATTCAATCTATTATATTACATCCTTTTAATTTGTTACCGGGAACTCCACTCTTTGTAGTTAGGCTACTGTCTCTCAATTTTTAAATCTGAAGACCTATCAATATAGTGCGTTATTTTATATTTTGTTCATATTAAATAACTATTATTATACTTTATGAAATGATTATTGCGTTACTTCAGTGTTGGTGTGGCTGTTGCTAATTGTGTTTTTTTCCCCCTTCTGATTGTTGTATTTTTGCTAATTTATTTATGGCTGTGAAACTTTATAAAATTGAAGAGTAAACTGGTAAGAACATCTGTGTCAACATTTTTGTAAAGCCACTTTTAAATCAGCTTGTGTTGTTTACTCGACGAATATTTTTCTATCTGCAAAATTGTAAAATCAATTCTTTGTTCCAGAATTCAGAACAAATATGGCAAAAGCAGAACAAACCAAAAAGAAGTGCAGACAATACAGCGTTCAATATCTGAAATATGGATTTATTCCAGCACTAAATAACCAACAACTGCCAATGTGTCTATTATGTGAGAGGGCCTTTTCAAATGAGGCGATGAAACCTTCCAGACTACTTGAACATTTGAAAAAAATTCACCCAGATAAAATAGATAAAAGTTTGACATATTTTCAGTCACTTCGTGAAAATTTTCAGAAACGTAAAACAGTCCGTGACATGTTTGTCAACACTTCACAACAAAGCTGTGATGGTTTGCGAGCTTCATACAAAATTTCATTGCTGATAGCTAAATCTGGAAAGTCTCATACAATCGCAGAACATTTGATTTTGCCAGCTATAAGGGAGTTTGTGAGTACAGTTATGCATAAGTCACCTGAACAAATAATTAAAGCAATTCCGCTCAGCAATACCTCTGTTCAAAGAAGAATAGATGAAATGGCTGAGAATGTTGAAAATACATTGTGCAACATACTTCATTCATTCATAACCCTCCACTCCCAAAGGAGCATAGGCCTTCAACAAACACATGCCAAGTCCTCCTGTCCCGTGCCATCATCTCAAGTTCTTTCCATGTTCTCCTCATCATTTTCACCTCTGTTTCCAACTCTCTTCTCCATGTACTTCTTGGTCTTCCTCTGCCTCTCTTGCCCTGGGGGGTTCCAGAACAAGGACTGCCTTGTAATGCTATCAACAGGTTTCCTCAGTGTGTGTCCTATCCATCGCCATCGTCTTCTTCTCATCTCTTGTTCCACTGGTACTTGTCTAGTTCTTGTCATCAGTTCCACGTTGGTAACCTTGTCATACCATTTTAATCCCTCTATTCTACGCAAGCACCCATTTATGAAAGTCTGTAGCTTTTTGGTTGTTGTCTTTGTTGTTCTCCATGTCTCAGAGCCATACAATAGGACTGACTTCACATTTGAGTTGAAGATTCCTATTTTCGTGTTGGATCCGATTTCTCTTGATCTCCATATATTTCCCAATGCAATGAAAGCTCCTCTTGCCTTTTGTATTCTTATTTTGATATCGCTGTCTGTCCCTCCAACTTTATCTATATTACTGCCAAGTGCAACATACTTAGGACAACAGAATTTGCATTGCAGTTGGATGAGTCAACTTTGCCTAGCAACGAATCTTTGCTTCTTGCCTATGTTCGCTTCGTAAAAGATGGAAGCTTGGTTCAAGAGTTGTTATTTGCTAAGCTACTAGTAACTGATACAAAAGGAGAGTCAATATTTCGTGTAGTAGAGAAATTTTTCAAAGAGAAGGACATTCCGCTTACTAATATTCTTGCTTGTGCAACAGATGGGGCACCATCAATGATAGGTTGTTACCGCGGGTTTATCGCTTTCTTAAAAGAAGCTGTACCTGGTATATTTACAATACACTGTGTAATTCACAGACAACATCTTGTCGCAAAAAATCTAAGTGATCGGCTTCACAAATCATTAAGTACTGGTATCACAGCGATTAACAAAATTAAGTCCCATGCTCTCAATTCTCGACTATTTCGAGAGCTTTGTACTGAGAATGATGAACAGTTTGAACGTTTGCTGATGCACACAGAAGTTAGGTGGCTCGCGAAAGGGAATTGGCTGAGACGAGTTAATCCAATTTCCCAGCCTCTTAGAGTTGGAAGAGAAAGACAAAATACCAGAGGATAATCTTCGAGTATATTGTGCACATCTAGATATGCTGTAGAAAGACATGTCTCAGAGGTTTCAGGATCTTCTTTTGATCACGATTCCAGACTGGATAATAAATCCATTCCTAGACGCGTGCAGTGATGAACTAGGAAGGGTGGAAGAGGAACTGATATCGCTACAAAATGACGCTGAGCTTAAGCCAATGTTCAAGAAATCATATCAAGACTTTTGGTTGCAGAAAGAAATCTCTGAACGCTACCCTGCAGTGTGGGGAAAGGTTAAGATGTTCCGTATTGCCTTTCCAACATCGTATTTAGTAGAGCGTGGTTTCAGCGCGGTTGTCCAACTTCTTTCGAAGCAGAGAAACAGACTGCAGATTACTGAACGTGGGGATCTGAGACTCCTTCTAAGTAACTTTCAGCCTGATATTGAGAAGCTGATATCACTACACCAGGCACATCCATCTCACTGAAGTTAAAAATGAAGTAAGTTTGTTACTAATTTACTTTCGCATACTGCTGTTTGTTTTACAGCATTAAGTAATTAAGTTTTTCTTTTAATATTAAATTAATAAATAAGCGTATCTGTAGCTTTATATTAGAATGTGATAAATTGAGCAATTAGTTGTTACTGTATTAACAGTTGCTCTTATTTTTCACTCTTTACATTTTTTTATGTAGTGTGGGGAAATGCAGGGGGGCGCTGGGGATATGCCGTGGGAGCCAAGGGGGCGGTGACCCAAAAAAGTTTGGGAAACACTGATCTAAAAGAGCATTGGGTTCAGTTGAGTGAGTTAGTAGATCTAATAGTGTTCATTTTATAACATGAATAATAAACATGTTTATATATAGCGTATTACGTCAGTATTTAACGTTCAAAACGTATTTTCATTGTAACAAGAAGTTAATGTTCCTTGATTTGTTTACATGAGGATATTGAACTATTTTTACTGAATGTTTCATCTGTGAACCATCATTGTCATGTTTTAATGTGTTTGCATTCATGTATCCTGTCTTATGATTGTAATATCAGGCTATATAACATAAACATAGAAATCCGTAACGATAGGCACCAACACTGTTGCCATTGTTATGAATGTACTAGTTTGACTGACCTGATAAGCCAATAATTCTCAGGCTTTGAGTCCAGGAACACCCCAAAATAGATTTACTGATCAAGTAGCAGAGAGCAAATCAATCGTTCAAAACCTTGGCAACAATGACACCCCCCCCCCCCCCCAACAGGTTTTACTGTAGCATGGAGAATTATAACCCAGTGGTTCTCAATCCATTGGTGACAATGACTCCAGATTGGTTTTACTGCTCTATGGGCACAATGTAGACCAGTGGTTCTCAAACCTTTGATGACCACAGCCCCAAATTTCATAGCTTGTGAAATTAACAACCCATTGGTTTGAAATCACTACAGTAAACAAACAGACAGTCCGATATAGGTTTAGATTCACCATGTATGCTTTTAGCATTAGTTAAGACAGTATTTCATAGATAATAGGCAACACCTGATAGATAAATGACTTCCCTGGCAAGGCCACTAATGGGACATCAGATGTTTCTCAATCCAATCATACCAGGTTGTCTTACCAGAAGACTACCGGAAGACCCTAATTAAGTCATGTCCGGGGACTATCTAGTAACTTGAAGCAGTACTCTGGAGGGCAGACTTAATCCATCCAAGTAGGTGATGAGCCCTGAGTAAAGACAGAGTAAGCAGCCCCCTGCTACCCTCTGAAACCCTAAAAGAATCACTTCCAGTACTGGTTTTGAAAAGCTGGGACAGAATGAATCCATTACGCAACAAGATGATCATAAATCCAGCAGCAGAAGCATGCTCATATCTGCAGCTGCTTCCAATCTAAGATGAGTAGTTTAAGTACTAAGTAAAACAACCACAGAAAAACTCATTCGTGATGACCATTTTATTCTGATATTTCTCAGAAACAGAAGTTACCAGATCTTACAGTTTGTAAATTTTGAACATACTCACTAGTGAGGGGGAGTCGCGGTAGCATAGTGGTTAGTGCACTGGCTTCCTAGCTCAGTGGTCTATGGTTCGATCCCCAGATGAGGTGGAATTTTTATAGGTCGCAAACGGCTCCTGGGTCGACCGAGCCCTAACTGGGTACCAGAGCAACTCTGGGAAGGTTAAGGCGGCCGGCGTGATGTTGACCACGTCACCCCTAATGTGCAGATGGTCAAGAAAATATGGGCCTAACACCATATTCCCAATATGCCTCAATGGGCGTGTAACGGGATCCTTCCATTTACCTTTACTAGTGAGGATCTAACATCATTTTTTTTTAATTTAACGTAACAGAATCTGTTGTCATTTTTCATTTTGTAATATTAAATTGGGATGTATATTTTTGTAAATAAAACTTCACCCTGGGGGCTGAGCCGTAATTGAATTAACACTATTGAGTCGAGGTATTTTTTAATGTGGGCTGGGCACCAAATATCTTTCTCAACTTTATGTACTCCACATAGACTTTGGTAGGATTCATGAGAAAGAATTTATCATCAAGAAAATATCCTGATTAGTCTAGAGAATTCTCTTTGAATTAAGGATGTCTAGTAGGCTATTTCCCGAGGTGAGGCAGTTCCTTCAACTTGCAGACTGAAATCGTATCATATAGAAATTATCTTTTATTCTTTCATCCAATCAAGCACTCTCCTCTAAATTATCCGTCACAAATATATACACTAATCTTCTTCTTCTTCGTTCGCCCTGAAAAGGACGGTGGTTGCGTTGTGTCTGTTTACGCAGTAGCTGTGATATCTGCACCTTTCGAACGACACATCCGACTTCAGCACGGCATTTTTTTGGGACCGGGTTTGCCTTCCCTCTTCGATCCGTACTCGCTCAGCCAGACTGCACTGCTGCAGACTATTTCCAGGACCACCACGTGGAGGTGGAGTACGGTCTTGGTCAGCTCTGGTTCGCTGACCCTGATGCAAGCAGTCAAGCTATGGGTCGCTGACTGCATTCTCTATTGCTGCATCTTTTGGTCCCATATACACTAATGACATGTTAATACCTATAATTTATCAAGTCAAGATAAAAATAAATACTACTTAAATATTTCAATTTTGTTTATGTGCAGTCTAGCTAAAAACCGAAAACGTAAAAGCAAATTATTACGAAAGCTTCATTTTACTAATCCATTCATTTAATCATTACCCCCCAGCTACCAAAGAAACATATTCGTAACCACAAATACATGCAGGTTCTCCTGTCGAATGTTCTCAGCATAAAGCTCTCTTGTCAAATGTCGTCAGCGCAAAGTTCTGTCGAATATACTCAGCACAAAGTTCTCCAGTCGAATGTCCTCGGCACAAAGTTCCCCTGTCGAATGTTCTCAGCACAAAGTTCTCCTGTCGAATGTCCTCAGCACAAAGTTCTCCTGTCGAATGTCCCCAGCACAAAGTTCTCCTGTCCAATGCCCTCAGCACAAAATCTGTCCATGTTTTCAACATTATTTTAATTTCTGTCTCCAGTTCCGTTCTGCATACGTTTTTTGGTCTACCACTACATCTCTTAACCTGGGGATTCTAGAACAAAAACCGCCTTGTAATGTTACCAACATGTTTCCTATTGTTTTTGTTACATTGATCCAGCGGCGCTTGGGCTCTCACCCTTCGGCCCAATGCAATATAGTGATATCTGCATGTTTTCGCAGGTTGTTTTGATTCTCCTACATGGTGTTCCACTTATCTGGCCTCGGAGGAAGGAGCATTTTCCTAACATCATCGAGTACTGGGCACTCAACGAGGTGATGGTCAACAGTTTCGTAGGGATAGTTATATAGCTGGAGCTCTGGAGAGCGTTGTGGTTGGATTCTGTTCAAGTGACTGTTGAGAGGTATATGTTGTGTTCTGAGCCGAAAAATGGTGCTCTGATCCCTCCTTGTAAGGTGTCCAATGTTGTCATTAAGATCAGGACTGGTCATATGTCTGTAAGCCTCTCTCCCTGTGTTTCTCATTTCCCATTTGTTCAACAAAGTTTCTTTGTTGTTCGTATGTGTGATTTGGCTGTTTGGAGAGTTGTTGCCGTGAGTGGTTGTTCTTGTGTCATTCCCTTCTTTGCTAATCTGACTGCTGTGACATTACCTGGTGTATCTGAGTGACCAGGTATCCACTGCATAATTATTCTGATGTCAAAGGAAGTGATAAGCTGATCAGCATCCAGGATTTATTTGGTTAATTTAGTTCTACAATGTCCACTGCCTTCCAAAGCTTGAAGGACAAACACTGAATCAGTAAAAATGATGATTTGAGCCTTTGAGGGAAAGGCATTGAATGCAGTCTTTAGATGGCATACAGCTGTTTCCAGTGCAATAATTTCAGCTTCATAGTTGGAGCAAAACTGCCTGCATGCATCAAATAGCTAATCGGTGGATTCATCTGGATAACATATGTAGACTGCATAACCTGCTTTGATGGTGGCCTTAAATGCAGATCCGTCAGTATAGAAATGTACCATTCTTCAATGGTTTGTTGTGATGCACTCATAAGACTGACTGGTGTGACAAAATAAGCTCAAACGTAACATTTACCTGTGCCATAATATGTCACAGCATATTGTGACTGTGATAAACGAGCGCAAAGGCCTTATTGCTCCATCTTTTCCTACATTCTTCATACTGTATTTTCTCCGACATTTGCTCTCTCATCTCATATTTGCGATCCACATTTGCTATTTCATTGTTGTGATTACTCGCGACCGGTATCTAGAGAACCACATTTGTTCTTTCATCGGGGGAAATAAAGTCCTTTGATTGAGTCCACATGCCTGACATTATCATTTGAAGCCCACATTGTATCGTGATAAATCTGGTAAAAACACATATGGTCATCCTAATCAAACTGTAATTTCGGTGACACCACATTGGACGCCCCAGATTGGCCAGGGGAAAACGTGGCCGCGGTTCAGACAAGCGTGGGTTGACCACATTGAACGCCCAGCTTGGGCAGGGTGACTTCCAGAAATATATAATACCGCATAATCTACTAGAGTGAGGCAGTCCAGGTTTTTACCTTGTGAGGAAGAGATCAAACCCAAAAACGCATAGCCTAATACACGTGTTTATTCAGAGTGGATGATAATTCAGTTCTGTGATTAATTGTGTTCTTAAAGGATTTTGCGAAGGGAAAAGAAGGTTAGTAGATCTTATACTTATTAATACATTTTCTTAATTTTGTTTATTTTAACCTCACAGCTAAAATGTGCGGAAGATAAAGTTTCAAATAATTCTTGGCATAACTGATTAATAAAATCAGAAGATTTTCTTAGAAGATGATAGGGTGATAGAAGGTAATTAATAGTTCATATTTCACCTTTATCATCATCACAGTCTCCCATATGCACACACTCTCATGCACAAGATATTTAACATCATTAGAATTGAACTCAGAGAGAGGGAGATGAATAATGAGCAGTAGTTTAAATGAAAGTCAACCAGTGATGTTAAATGTGAAAAACTTACGAAGACTTTTGTGTGTGTCTTCAGTTCATCAGAAGTCTGAGTCTACACGCAACGTGTCTGACGTCTAACCAGAAATAAGTTATCAAAAACGGACATTTGGCTAGCAGAATTCGCCATAGGACATCTTTCATTCCTCAATTTAAAAGGAATATTGTCTCACCCACAAGTCATAAGGTGGACGCAGCATTTTTCGTCACCATATACTGCTTGCTCACAAGTTCAATACAGAGTTATCACAAGTTCAATACATCGTTATCACAAGTTCAATACAGAGTCATCATAAACTCTAATCACTCGAAAGATCATTATTATCTGAAGTCAAGCAAAAGAGCTCAAAAGAGGAATCGCATATTTATACCACGTGCAACACACTCTTGAGCGCATTTTATGAAGCAGACTCGAAAGTATATGAATCACGACTACATACGCAAGATTATGAGTCTACATATCACTAACATTTCGTGAAGATATCCAGTGTGACCAGTACCGTCGGGAGATTAGACAACAGACTTTTTGTTCATATGACAACTATTAACTGTTGATCAACACTACAGAGATATACTCAAACAGTGAAGGAATATACATAAATATCTCGTCAGCGTTCTCCGTACGACAACAGTATTCATCAGAACGTCCTCGACTTAGAGATACCCCATTCGACATAACGTATAACAACTTGGGACATTTTATGCATACATGTGAATCCTCATATCTAGGAGAAGCATTTAGAGACACACGGACTGTGTAGAGTACTCACCATTTTGGTAACACGTATCATATCACATCATCATTTCACTCTACACCAGTTCATCCGTAATTAACTATTACTTAATTAACTGTAATTTTATTATCTCATCTGTGTGTTTTGTGTGAATCGTCTTTCACCATCATCACGTTCTAACCATTACTAACCCTATATGTGTGGATATTTCATTAATAAACCCAACGATCAGTTGATCATTATCAAGAGTTTGTTAATGTATCACTCGTGCTGTCGGTGTTACATATTCACCTATAGGAACCTTTCTCTACTCAGATGAGGTTGGGGGCTTTTTCTTTACGGGATCTAAGGGCAGAAGCTAAGGTCGTGGGGAAACAGAACTCTTTCCATAATTTATTAGAAAACACTGTCTAGTGGAAAGCATTCGCATTCCTGTCTTCTTGTCCCTATCTCGAATAGGTCTTTTTTTCTTTCTTAACGAGCCAATTTCTAGAGACCTTATATCTAATATCTCATAGACTATTCCTGGCAAAAACTACTGTCGTAGTTGCCCCAGTGACTCACCACACGACAATTGTGGGCTCGTCTTGGGATTAGTGAACCCGGACTTAGAAGTGTGATAAATCACATTTTCATCCCTGCTTTACAATTGCGATAATTGCAAAATTTGTTGGCATTTTGAGGGATTACCTTCTAGACTGACACTTACTATAATTTGTCTATTTCATAGGGGGGATAATTTATATCTCTAAAGCACGAGCGATACTTTTTAAATTGAGTATCAAACGGACAGAGTAAACACTTTTTTTGAGAACAGAGGATACTGTAGGGAACTGAAAATTTTTTTTTTTCAGTAACTGCTGGAGAAACTGTTATCATAAATATTTAGTAAATTTTTCATAGAAACTTCGAGATAATCTGTTAATTAATTTTTCAGAATACGCTGAGTGAGTGATTTTTAAGAACTATTTGAACTTGATTACTAATTTAAACCTAGCTGGTTTTAAGGAGATAGTTACTTGTGCGAGTCTATTAAATTTGTTTGGAGGTCACTGCCAATTTTTCCCTTCGCAAACCCGTACTGCATATCATGGCAGATGCTGCGAAAATTAGAAATAGTTTGATGGAGGCAGGGCGTGAATTCGGGTTAAGTGGAAAAGACCTGATGAAATATGTAAGCGAGGAAACTGATAAACTCCATGAAAGAGAGATGGAAATGCAGAAACTTACAATGGAGAAGGCCGCAGCAGAAGCAGCGGAGCGGAAAGAGAAAGCCGCAGCAGAAGCAGCGGAGCGGAAAGCCGCAGCAGAAGCAGCGGAGCGGAAAGAAGCAGCAGAAGCAGCGGAGCGGAAAGAAGCAGCAGAAGCAGCGGAGCGAAAAGAGAAAGCCGCAGCAGAGCATGCACTTATGATGAAGCAACTGGAAATCCAGGGACAGACCAATCAAATAGAGCTGGCAAAAAGTGCAGCGGCTTCCAACTGTGATGGAGGGTACTCACCCCGCTCAGATGGTGTGCCTACTTCGCAACCTGCGCCACCCAATGCCATGAACTTTCCGCTGGAACCTTTTTCAGAAAGGAATGATACCATGGACGCCTTTTTAGACCGCTTTGAACGCTTTGCAACAGGGTTTGGACTTGAAGAACGGAAGTGGAACTTGAAACTTTCCCAGGGCCTAAGAGGAGCCGCCTACGAAGTTTTTAATAAACTTCCGGCCGGAGAACAAGATGACTACCAGGCATTGAAAAAAGCTCTCTTGGTGAGGTACGAGCTTCATTCAGAGGCTTACCGGAAAAAATTTCGAGGTTCTAGGAAGGATGCAGGAGAGACTTTCTCACAGTTCGCAGCCCGTATTGAAGACTACCTAGTGAAGTGGTGTACACTGGGAAACTTTGCCGAGAACTATGACGGGTTGAAAGAGCTGATTGTGATAGAGCAACTGAAAGAATCTATGTCGGTGGAAATGCGTAGATTTCTCACTGAAAATGGCGCTGACCGGTTAGAAAATATTCTTACACTGGCAGAGCGATTCCAAAATGCTCTCATGGAGTCTCAAGGAGCCAGAAAGAAGTTTTCGGATCAGGCGCCAAAGCAACCTGCTCGCTCCCAACCAGACCAACAAAGCAAAGGACCACACATCTCGCATAAACAGCACGCAAAACAAGATAACTACAAAGAGCAAAACAAGAAAAATGCTGCGCCACACCAGAGACAGGGAGATAAATGGTGCAAGTACTGTCGCTTGAACAATCACAACACTAATGAGTGCAAGCGCAGACCTCCTCCCCAACATGCTGCCTGTCTGCAGACAAAATCGTCACCCCGGAAGGAGCAGAGAACCGGAAACGTTTCTCATCCTCCTGTCATCGAATCAGTCCTCGTAAACGGACAATCTGTGGAGTGCCTTTATGACACAGGACTTGCTTTTGATGCGGTGGTCAGGGCATCTCTTGTCACACCTGACCAGATAACAGAAGAGAGTGTCGACATCCAAGGTCCGACGAAGGATGTTGCACCCATGACACTGCCAATTGCACTTATCAGAGTGGAATCTCGTTATGTGACAGGAGAGATTCGTGCAGCTATCATGGAAGAACCAATCTACTCTTTAATCTTGGGATGTAGATATGTGTTCCTTGGAGAACCTACTCAACCACTAGTCATGGCGGCCGTACAGACTAGAGGACAGTCAAGAAAAGACGCAGAGCAGGAACCTCCTACCAATATCCTCCCCGAGGAATTGAAGAGGGCCCAAATGGAAGATTCCACACTGGCGCCCTGTTTTAAAAAATTACCTAGAACACACAACCCACCTACCAAGGGAGACTTCTTTATGAAAAATGGATTGATGTATCGCCGAGCTGGAAATGAAGGACAGGAACACAACCAATTAGTAGTTCCTGCAACCTATAGGAACCAGGTGCTTGAGATGGGCCACTCTATCCCATTTAGTGGACCCATGGGAATGAGCGCCACGACTCAAAGGATTGCCTGCCACTATTATTGGCCAGGGATCACCGGCGACATTGAACGTTTCGTCAAGTCTTGTCCTCAGTGCCAGAAAGTTGCACCAAAACACTGGACGGCACCCGCGACCCTTGGGGAGATGCCAATCTTGGGCACCCCATTTGAAAGAGTGGCCGTGGATATAATTGGACCTCTGCTGAGAACTAAGAAGAGGAACTCCCATATCCTTACCTTAGTGGACACCTGTTCCATGTGGGGCGAAGCCATAGCCATGCCAGCATGCGACTCAGTGCATGTAGCTGACGCTTTACTGAATATCTTTACTAGATTGGGCTTCCCGCATGAAATTCTCACAGACAACGGGTCACAATTTAGAGGCAAGTTGACAGAGGAGGTGCTTAGAATATTCAAGACTAGGCATATCCATACTTCGCCCTATCACCCCCAAAGTAACGGGCAAGTAGAGCGGTTTAACGGGACGCTCACCTCTATTCTTCGGAAGTTGGCACAGGAGAAGCCAGAAACTTGGGATCAGTATCTTCCTGCCGCATTATTTGCTTATAGGGAAGTACCGCATGCGTCAACTGGAGTTCCTCCGGCCACATTACTCTTCGGAAGACCTATTAAAGGTCCATTAGAAGCCTTACTAAGAACATGGACAGATGCCAAGGCAGACGACACTGTCACATCAGCCTTCCAGTACGTCACAGACTTGAAACAACGCCTGAAGACTGGCTGGGAATTAGCCACAGCGAAAGTACGGGAGGCTAGGCGGAAACATGCCAAATATTACAATCGCAATGCGAAGGACCGAGAACTAGCAGTAGGAGAGAAGGTGCTACTTCTTCTGCCAAGTAGCAGTAATAAATTGCAGATTTGCTGGAGGGGACCCTACAAAGTGGTGGAAAAGATTTCTCGCACCAACTATAAAATCGCCGTGAACGGAAAGCAGAAAATTTATCACTTAAATCTGCTTAAGAAGTTTTACGAGCGAGCCCCTGCCGAACCAGCGCACCTCATGACTATGGCCATTGCTATGCAAATGGAAGAAGAGCCATTATCATCCGTAGAGTACCCGGTGAAACAGGAGGAATCACATTTAGATGTGAAAATAAGCTCCACCCTAACGGAAGCCCAGCAAGAAAGTGTGAGGAGATTGATGGAAAACCACGCCGACTCTCTGACAGACAAACCGGGCCGGACAAACCTGATGGAGTTTGACATGGAAGTCACGGATCCTACGCCCGTCCGAATGAGAACCTATCCGATTCCGTATGCCAAGGCGACGGCATTAAAGCAAGAAATTGATTACTTACTTAAGGAAGGCATAATTTCGAAGTCGGAGTCCCCTTACAGTGCGGGAGTGGTGCTGTTACGCAAACCCAGTGGAGAACACCGCCTGTGCATCGACTACCGACAGCTGAATGCGTTAACACAGTTCCAGCCAGAACCGTTACCGGACCAGAACCAGCTATTTACTAAGCTGAGCAGGGCTCGCTATTTTTCAAAGATCGACCTCAGTAAAGGGTACTATCAAATACCGGTAAAAGCTGAGGTGAGGAATCTGTTAGCCTTCAGTACTCCAGATGGACACTTCGAATTTAATGTGATGCCATTTGGACTGAACAATGCTCCTAGTGTCTTCACAAGGATGATGCGAAAGTTATTGGATCCTTTGAATCATCCCGCCATCAGCAATTTTATGGATGATATCCTAGTAGCTACTGAATCGTTTGAAGAACATATATCAGCGCTATCCTTGCTGTTTAACAGACTCAGAGAAGCGGGACTAACCGCCCGCCCAACCAAATGTCAAATTGGGTGTGAACAGCTAGAATTCCTAGGACATACTATATCCCATGGGACCATGTTTCCCGAGACTCGAAACGTTGAGAAGCTGAGAAATGCACCGAGACCGTCCACTAAAAGGGATGTCCGGTCATTTGTATCTCTCTGTGGATTCTACCAGAGATATATAAAGGATTTTAATAGCCTCTGTGCGCCGCTTACGTCGCTAACCAAGAAAGGAAACCCAGATAAAGTGACATGGTCAGCAGAATGTGAACATGCATATGCACTCTTAAAAGAGAAACTCACCACAAAACCTATTTTACGGCTTCCGGATTTAACTAGAAAAATTCATCTTGCGCACAGATGCCAGTAACATTGGAATCGGGGCTACATTACTACAGCCAGATGACAGAAGCCCCCCAAATCTATTTCCGGTCGCATATGCGAGTCGGAAGTTAAACCGAGCAGAACAAAACTATTCCACAATCGAAAAGGAATGTTTGTCCCTCGTCTGGGGAATACAAAAATTTCAAGCATACCTGTACGGAAGGAAATTTACAATCCAGAGTGATCACCAACCTCTGACCTTCCTCGCCAATTCAAAGAATTTGAATGCTAGACTGATGAGGTGGTCGCTTGTTCTACAACCTTACACGTTCCAAGTGGACTATATCCAAGGAAAACATAACGTAGGAGCGGATTTTTTAAGCCGTCATCCTATGAGGCAGGACGAAGAGCACGGACAAGTAGAGGAAAGGGTGGAAACCGGAGAGAAAAACGAAGATGAGGAAAAGGATTAAAGAATCCCGAGCAAGAAGTCTAAGCTCTCCTGAGTACGATTGACATCACACTTGAGGAGGGGCTATTGTGATAAACGAGCGCAAAGGCCTTATTGCTCCATCTTTTCCTACATTCTTCATACTGTATTTTCTCCGACATTTGCTCTCTCATCTCATATTTGCGATCCACATTTGCTATTTCATTGTTGTGATTACTCGCGACCGGTATCTAGAGAACCACATTTGTTCTTTCATCGGGGGAAATAAAGTCCTTTGATTGAGTCCACATGCCTGACATTATCATTTGAAGCCCACATTGTATCGTGATAAATCTGGTAAAAACACATATGGTCATCCTAATCAAACTGTAATTTCGGTGACACCACATTGGACGCCCAGATTGGCCAGGGGAAAACGTGGCCGCGGTTCAGACAAGCGTGGGTTGACCACATTGAACGCCCAGCTTGGGCAGGGTGACTTCCAGAAATATATAATACCGCATAATCTACTAGAGTGAGGCAGTCCAGGTTTTTACCTTGTGAGGAAGAGATCAAACCCAAAAACGCATAGCCTAATACACGTGTTTATTCAGAGTGGATGATAATTCAGTTCTGTGATTAATTGTGTTCTTAAAGGATTTTGCGAAGGGAAAAGAAGGTTAGTAGATCTTATACTTATTAATACATTTTCTTAATTTTGTTTATTTTAACCTCACAGCTAAAATGTGCGGAAGATAAAGTTTCAAATAATTCTTGGCATAACTGATTAATAAAATCAGAAGATTTTCTTAGAAGATGATAGGGTGATAGAAGGTAATTAATAGTTCATATTTCACCTTTATCATCATCACAGTCTCCCATATGCACACACTCTCATGCACAAGATATTTAACATCATTAGAATTGAACTCAGAGAGAGGGAGATGAATAATGAGCAGTAGTTTAAATGAAAGTCAACCAGTGATGTTAAATGTGAAAAACTTACGAAGACTTTTGTGTGTCTTCAGTTCATCAGAAGTCTGAGTCTACACGCAACGTGTCTGACGTCTAACCAGAAATAAGTTATCAAAAACGGACATTTGGCTAGCAGAATTCGCCATAGGACATCTTTCATTCCTCAATTTAAAAGGAATATTGTCTCACCCACAAGTCATAAGGTGGACGCAGCATTTTTCGTCAATATACTGCTTGCTCACAAGTTCAATACAGAGTTATCACAAGTTCAATACATCGTTATCACAAGTTCAATACAGAGTCATCATAAACTCTAATCACTCGAAAGATCATTATTATCTGAAGTCAAGCAAAAGAGCTCAAAAGAGGAATCGCATATTTATACCACGTGCAACACACTCTTGAGCGCATTTTATGAAGCAGACTCGAAAGTATATGAATCACGACTACATACGCAAGATTATGAGTCTACATATCACTAACATTTCGTGAAGATATCCAGTGTGACCAGTACCGTCGGGAGATTAGACAACAGACTTTTTGTTCATATGACAACTATTAACTGTTGATCAACACTACAGAGATATACTCAAACAGTGAAGGAATATACATAAATATCTCGTCAGCGTTCTCCGTACGACAACAGTATTCATCAGAACGTCCTCGACTTAGAGATACCCCATTCGACATAACGTATAACAACTTGGGACATTTTATGCATACATGTGAATCCTCATATCTAGGAGAAGCATTTAGAGACACACGGACTGTGTAGAGTACTCACCATTTTGGTAACACGTATCATATCACATCATCATTTCACTCTACACCAGTTCATCCGTAATTAACTATTACTTAATTAACTGTAATTTTATTATCTCATCTGTGTGTTTTGTGTGAATCGTCTTTCACCATCATCACGTTCTAACCATTATTAACCCTATATGTGTGGATATTTCATTAATAAACCCAACGATCAGTTGATCATTATCAAGAGTTTGTTAATGTATCACTCGTGCTGTCGGTGTTACATATTCACCTATAGGAACCTTTCTCTACTCAGATGAGGTTGGGGGCTTTTTCTTTACGGGATCTAAGGGCAGAAGCTAAGGTCGTGGGGAAACAGAACTCTTTCCATAATTTATTAGAAAACACTGTCTAGTGGAAAGCATTCGCATTCCTGTCTTCTTGTCCCTATCTCGAATAGGTCTTTTTTTCTTTCTTAACGAGCCAATTTCTAGAGACCTTATATCTAATATCTCATAGACTATTCCTGGCAAAAACTACTGTCGTAGTTGCCCCAGTGACTCACCACACGACAGTGACACATATTTGGTGATGACGCAAAATCGAGAGTATGGGAATAATAATAATAATAATAAATTCTTTAAGCACCAAACACGGCGCATAAGGCAGAAACCAGTGCTCTCCAGGTTTGTACGTTGTGACGCCACTCCTCTTAGCTCTTGCACATTGTTTAATCCCAACGTTCTTCCTTCTCTTATTATGTATGGGAAGGCGAGTGGGAATTGCACTCTCGAGGCTTATACCTAGTGAGTTGGAAACGGATGACGTAGAGAAAAAAAAGAGAGATGACGTAGGACCTTAGAGACAGAAGCCGGCCACATTATTGAAGGATGTAGTGAAAATTGTTTCGACTCTGACTTTACCACCCTTGTAATGTACTACCATTCAGGGGAGGTTTCACCCATATTTTGGCATTTTGTTTAAAAATTATCATTTTTGCAATATTGATGCTACAGTTTAGTGTCACCATTTTTCTACCTAACGCTATGTTTTTTATTGCAGTTTTCAGCTTAAAAATATTTTAAATTAATTTTTCAAATACGTATGTTCAGCCACAAATCAGCTAATTATATATGCAAAAAAATTATTTTGTTATAACTTTTTTATTTATTAACATATTTTAATAATTTTTTCGGTATTTAGTCCAGCCAAATCATTTGATTAAAATTTGTAACAGTTATAAGCCTTAACATAAAATAAAATTTCATTGGCTGAAACTTCTCATGAGGGTCAAAGATCGCCAGCTTCAACCAATCAGAATCAAGCTTACATCGGACTAGGCTTGCTTGTATGTTTATACTGAATCATGCGTCCTGTCAATTGCGAAGTCGAATTTTCGATTATGGTTAGATTTATAGGGATTTCTTATTTAATAAAACGGATTGTGTTAATAAATCAACAGCATCAGGTAAAAGAAGGAAGGATAGGTCCATTAAGAGGAAATTTAGAGGTAACAGGTATTCTGGTTCCCTGAAACTACCGAAAATCACAGCTAGGCCTACATGTCAGACAAATGAAATATCATTTTACAAATTAAATAGTGTTACTTCTACAGCTGTGAAACACACTGATCCTGAAACTATTGAAGGATACAGAATTATCAGCATTGAAAGCATCTTGCAGTTTGTTAAACAGTTCCCATGTCCATTATATGTAGTGATGGAAGATCAAGTAAAGAAATCAAGACAAGACTTGAGATGGCCCCAGCTGCCATGACAAGGCTGAATGTGATCTGGAAAAGTAACATCAGTTTTCCTGTGAAGATCAGATTATACAAATCACTTGTATTATCTATTCTCTTGTATGGGTGTGAGGGCTGGACACTCACTGCAGATACGGAGCGAAGGATTAAGGTTTTCGAGCATAAATGTTATAGAAGAATTTTGCGCATTTGCTATAAAGAGCGCAAAACAAATGTCTGTGTTAGAGAGAAGATAAACACCTATGCAGGCCACCAAGAACCACTTTTGTCAGTAGTGAAACGTTGGAAGCTTGCCTGGTTTGGGCATGTAACTCGTCATGACTCCATGTCTGCTGATGCTTCCACCATGGCACCCCTACGACCCATGACGGGTTACGGGTTGAGATGATGATGATGTCCAAAGTGTTTAACATCACCTGTCACTACGAGCAGTGAGCAGAATCAGTTTACAGAGTCTTTATACACAGTGAATGAGACTCACTATGGCGTGTCAAGTTCATTTACTTTCACTTGTTTATAAAGAAATACAAAACAGATGAAGAATTTGCAGTGTGGATGAAGGTCACAAATCATGCCAAAAAAATCATGAGGGTGCCTCTGGTCTGATGAAATCAAATGGAATGATTAATATTTTTAGAAGATCTGAGGAAAAACATGGTTTGAAGTATGTAAAATATCTTGGAGATGGGGATTCAAAAAGTTTTAAATCTGTTGCCGAGGCAAAACCGCAAATGTATCCTGGACTTCAAATCGAAAAATTTGAATGCTGCAGCCATGTTCAGAAACGAATGGGACGACGTCTCCTTGATAAAGTTGCAGAATGTAAAGGCAAGCAGAATGAAGAAGATGGGAAAAAGTATACAATTATTGGAAATTTTGGAAGATTAACAAAGAGTGCTATTATGAGAATACAAGGTCATTACGGTGCCGCAATAAGAGGAAATATTGGTTCAATTTCCAATATGAAAAAAAAGCATAATGGCCATTCTCAAGCACTGTGCTGGAGATCATGAATATTGTGGAGATTGGTGCCCAAAGGATATAAACAAGGCTAACAAAAACAGGCTGCCTAAATTTGTCATTAAAGAAATTCAGCCTGTCTTTGATGAATTGTCTTCAGACTTCTTGTTGTCAAAATGTCTTCATGGAGGAACACAGAACTCTAATGAGTCTTTCCACAATCTGATCTGGAACAGATGTCCCAAAGCAGCATTTGTAGGAAGAGACAGATTAGAACTTTCAGTTTATGATGCTTTGATAGTTTTCAATGATGGAGAACTTGGGAGAAGAGGAATTTTTTGAAAATCTTGGTCTATCTTTTGGGAAATACTGCTTCAAAGGATTTTCTGGTTTTGACGCGGCATGGGTCTCTGCTTCCCTAAGATCATATGATATGAAAAAAGCAGAATACAGGCACAGAAAATCTTTCCTGGATTATAAGAGTACCAACAAAGAGAATGGATATGCAATTGGTGGATTATAATGTGAGTATGACTATTTTAAGGCATGTTTTCCCTGTATTTTGCTTATTTCTACGATATTGTTTTTCAGCAATTTTGATGACATCATGTCAGGATTACTCAAAAAGTTTTAAAGCTAAAGGCTTTAAACTTTGTACACTATGATCTCATACTATAGTGCTTGTCCCCTTCTAATTTTAAAAGTATAAACTTGTAACTTTTTGATCAGTGAATTTTTAAAGTATCTCTACCCTGTATTTTTATCAAGAAAAATGGGTCTAATTTTTGAAAATTCATAAAACATCACTCGGACAGTTTATGAAAATGAAACTAGAAGGGAGTCTTGAGAATGCTGTGATCTATGTGCAAGCCAAATTCCAATGTCCTATCTTTGCAAATAAAGTGTGCATTTTGACACAAAAAAAAGTTTCTATTTTTAGTAACAATATGCAAATTAGGACCCAATATAATTATTTTCCAATTATACAGCATTTTTTATTAGATGCTTTGATGTCCTAAACATGCCCAAAAAAATTGGAGCTTGTAAAGACAAAAATAAAAAAAAATTTTTTTTAGGTGAAACCTCCCCTTCATACGATCATTTGAATAAACGGCTTCAACACAAGAAAGAAACTTGTGTTTGATAACCTGTGACACCTATAAATCATTCTGTGTTCTTCACTTTATTTTCCCCACTTCTGGCAGTATTTGGTACTTTCGAGTCATTGTTTACACTCCCTTCCCTCAGTTCTTGACATGTCGAGACTTCAGCGACCATCCTTTCAAGTAATCCCTTTCGTTTGAACCCATATTGACACATGGGATCTGTACAGAGGAATGTAGTTTACTAATGAGTAACACATTTTTCTACCAGTCCGTACATAGGTGCGGCCGATAAGTATGTAAACAACCTTTGGATGACTGCAGTCGATTATCTTATCAACTGGTGATAGTCCTGTCTGACCAATCTGTTAATTGTTGGCTAAACCGGGTAACTGAGTTAATCCTTTCCGCACAGATTTGTTGAAAGAATAATTATCCATTTTGAAAGAAATTACCTGTGATAAATTACAAAGTCGTGAGTGTAAACATGATCAGTAATAGATGGGTGCTGGAGCCGCACTGGTGTAATGGTTACCACACTGCGCTAGTGATCAGGCGTTCAAGGTTCAAACCCGGGCGCATGCAGTTGTAGGAGTGTCATCGATCGGGATTTTGACTGAATAACCTGAACGGCTACTGAGATAAACCCTCTGTGGATGGGAAGGAGCGAAGCTCCTGACCGGGTTGAAAGGAAAGTCCACAGATTCTCCAGCCTTGCAATGACATGTCATTGGGCCGAGTGGCTGAAAGCCCAAGTGCCGTTGGTTATTAAAAAAAAAAATAGACGGGTGCTGGCATACCAAATATGATGATTGTAAACAACACATTTATTTGTGCGTTTGTTACGTAGGAATGTTTTCGTGAGAGAAAGGGAACTATACCTGTTGAGTCCACTTTGTTGAAACCGCTTTTGTTGCATGAAGGTTTTTCCTTGTTGCTTGACATTTTATACAGTTCTTTTATTAATAAAAAGTGTTCATTATTTCTGGCCACGTTTTTATTTGTTTCTCTTTATCATTTGACTTATTTCTTTGGAGAGAGATCGTGCTGATATATGAAGGTGACGAATGTTGGGAAAAACTGATCAAACTTCAACAATAGTTAGTTGATAAGTCCGTAGGTGGTAAGAGTCCACAAGATACATTTTATTTACGGTACGAAATCCACAAGACATAGTATTAATCAATTATACATAATGTTCGTGTAAAATATAAGAGCGTCTCCTGTATTTAATTCATCAATCGTCACAACGTCTGGCTATTTACTCGCGATTCCGTATGTCGGTAATCCGGTACTGAATAACCAAAAGTTTGGCGATAATTATAATTTGGATACTTATTAATAATATTCTCCCTGCAATCTTCTTGAAACGAAGAATGATTCATCCATAAAAATGAGACGTTATTTGTATCCATAACAAGTCGGCAGACCCTGTTGCCTTAGAATAGAAAGACCTCTTCACAATTACTATCATTAACGGGAGCGTTGAAAAGTCACGTCTGACTAGGACGGAATTCAGGGTACAAAGGGTACAATTACAATGTCGTCACGTGTTAGCATACCAACGCAACACGTCATCATAAATCTAGGCAACTATCCAAATTCGCGTTCAATACCGTGAAGCGCGAAATATAATATATATTAATAGCATTTCAACCCCTTAATGCGGAACTTTAAAACTGCTCACTATAATAGTGGCTAAGATCATAAACCCTTTCGTAACAATACCCATCTTGCATGGTATTGGCTTGTCATTTGAAATGTAAAAATATAGCATTTTTTTTTTATTGGAGCCTTGTCATTCAGTAGCAGTCTGGATGTGTGCCGAATGTTGCCTTATAATTTAGCACCTTGTGAGTTTACCGTTCTGTAAATTTCAACTCGTAAAGAAGACAGATTGACACGTCAGAATATGGAATAGTGTGCCAAAATGGGGCCGCCCCTATCGATCTTTGTTTCTCTGCGGCAGTATCGGTACATTTGTGGTACTGATTTTTATTATGTGCTGTCAATTATCGAACTTTTCTTTCTTTCTTTATTCGTTATTTTTCTGCTAAGTAGCAGATATTTGATTTTATCAAATCATTCGACAGTCCTCTCTGTGATGTCACCTGTTTGTTACCCGGTCATCCTGGCTTGCAGTGAACAACTGAGATAAGGTAGTCGCCGGCGTATTTAGATTTAACTGCTGATAAGACGACTCGTTTGGTAACCCAGATGAGCAGACACATAGTTTCGCGTACTCATACGACAGATAACGAAATTACTGTCTGTGTGACAAAGTCTGCCATTCTCTCATACAAGTTATCAATACTTATGTAATAATGTAACAAATACTAACTTAGTTAAATAATGGCAATGACAGCTCATCCAATTCACCACAATTTGTTTAGTTATTTAAATTTATTTCCTACAGAATGGGCCCCAGGTGGAACAAAAATCCCGGACAGGACACAGATATGTGATAAGAGGTTTTGATGGTAGTAAATTTAAAGGTTAACAAGGTGAGGTCAAGCTATGTAAGTACCCTGAATCAGAAAGATGATGATGTATTTCTTAGGGGTCCCTATCCGCTACCTCTTCTGATCTCACCCAGTGTACATTTATCTTTGTAGTGGTATGTATATGGCAAGTGTCTAGGGTATGTATGTATTTAATGTGAGGAATGAATAAATTCAAACAGAACTGTAATTCAACAAAATGTAAGTAAGTAAGACTGGTGGGAACGTTTTGGTGTATATATATGGGAATAAATATACAATTTATTGTCCCGAACCTCAATCTTTTGGAACAGGACTTGTCAAAATCATAATATGTTTATTTACAGTTTTTAAATAAATAAGATGGAACTCTGTCCATGAAGTGTAACAAAATAAAAATGTCACTAGAATGAGTACCCCACTGTCTGATTTTCAATGCTTGATATTCACACTAGTCAGTTATTTGAGGGTTTGTTGTTTTCATCATTCCCCAGGAAATTCTTTTTGTTATGGTGGTTTAAATTGAGAGGAACTGTCATGTGCCCGTGTTGAGGGACTTATCCGGTAAGACTGTCTGATGCTATGGGCTCCAGACTACGTATATGGTCACTCAAATGGTGCTGCTTTCTGGATGAAGATATGGCCTGTAGCTCAAAGTATATTGTGAGCCTTCACTGCCCACAATTTCTGTCTTCTCCAGGTTGTCTGTAACACTTTTTTACTGGTAATACAACCCTGAAATGAGAAGGACAGTTTCCTCCCCTTTATAGCCTGTCTATAACATTTCCACAACTAATCAATGGTAATCTTACCTGGGGTCAGCCATGTGTGCTGACCATATGCACCAAACCCTATATTTCCTTGACTACACTCAGTCCTGTGTTTTCATTCTTTTTTTCCATATGGCATTAAAGCCACTATGCCTTTTGCATTGCTTGTCTTCCACATAATCAGCAGGGGTATACAAATATATCTTGTGACCTGTTAATTACTTCTTCCAAACATTCTATGTATAGTGTCACATGTTATTTGAACATTGTGTCACTCCAGAAACCACTACCAATTTATTTTCTCCTGGACTTACAGTCGCAAAATTTTATGGCTAACTTACAAACACATTTATTTTCACTTCCCAATGGCAATATCAATTTTATTACCACGGCACTATGGCACAAAATTTGTAAGGCCAATAGCAAAACATTGTTTACACATTTCACTCCGAAAAAGACTGCATTCCTACCTAGGTCGTCGTAACCTGAACCATCTCCCAATTAGCAGTATCGAAATAAAAGGTATCGGCATACACCTATAGCCTGATACTTGCTAAGGAAATATACAAATAAAATCATTTATCTTACCTCAAGTAAAGAATAATAACACATGCACAAAGTTGACTAGCAGTAAATGGGTTTTCTGACTGCTTTCTTGTCCAGACGGCAAAAGCTTGGTCACAAGGCTTTCCCGCTGATCTCAACTTGGCAGTGAATGTTAGTTTTTCAAATGGCGGTTCAAACTACACTGGCCTGATTTTTCAAGTAGTTGTAAATTTTATTACCCTACCCCTATCCAATCAGAAGTCGCGTCAAAATTTTAACTATTTTTGGACTATTAACTGGAGCGATTATAAGTGTGTTCGTTCGTCTGATTACATTTGGTTATTTTATATCTCCGTTATTTATGGACCGATTTCCAATATCAAAAGTGATAATGAAACGGCCAACTGACCTCTATCGTTCTATCTAATTTTCCTTTGGTTACTCCTTAACAGTTTCATCTGGGTAATTTTTTTGTAATTAATTGTAGGTCTAACCTGATCTAAAATGTCAGTAAATTAAATTGTTCTAAGTCAAGTCAAGTGGGAATCTTTAGGTTAATATATTAATCAATATCAGCGCTATAATTCAAGATATCCCTTTCATTCTAATTCCCTTTAGTTATTGAGAAATAAATTATTTAATTTTGGTCAAAAACACAGAATCGGCATTTTTGCCACTACAACCAAGATTTTGTTTCTCTACCAAAAACGAGGTAACAATTTGATTGGTTGTTAATTTTGACTACGTCCTTCGATATATATTAGGGTGGGTGTGTGTGTGTATGGTGGTAGTAACTTTTAACCTGTGGTAGTAGAAAAATTCAAATTCTCTAGTTAAATTTTTAGCGGTAGATTTGACTTTGCCCCAGACAAATTTCAAATATTGTAGTTATTTATAGATTTTAACTAATTTAGCTAGTACGTTTTAAGCGGGGAATTTGAGCGTGTGGTGATACGGATTCACTTTACTACACTCAGTATAAATGCAATGAATGTTTTCCGCTCACTGGGATTAATATTAATGCTCAGAGAGGGTAAGGTTCTGAGGCAGATTGAATGGTGGAATGGAAAAGGGTGGGGGAACGCATGATTTTGTGTCAGGAAACCCAACACTCAGGAGGGTATTTGTTTCTCTCTTATCTGATGATAATAGTTCATGGTACCAACTGGTGGTGCTATCTGTTGAACACGTGAGTGGTATAAGTGGCCTGCAGTAAAAGCTTGACGCCTACGGCAGGTGTATCTTAACAGACGCTGGACCATCTTCGCAATTACTCTAAGTGAAAAGAGTGCACCAGTCCGTTAACCTGCAAAGAACAAGCGTTGGCTGGAACAGAAACCAACCAACATTTTACTGTGGCAGCTAAGCACTCATTCAAAGCTGCCAAGTGAACTCTTTACTTTCAAATCAGAAAGACATTTTCACATCAGACATCACATGTGAGGAAGTTTTTTAGACTCTATCTAAATTCACCCTACCCTTAGTTATTTTACAGTTATTAACGATAAATGACTATATTAAATTTTGTTATCTGTAAATATACAAATTTATAGTTGATTTATTCATTTTGAGTGAACTGCACCCGTATGTCTGAGTCATGTTAAATACTTATAACAGAGCCATTTAAGTAATATTTTACTGAGTTAAATCAGTTGGGGGGTTCATCAGAACAGTAGAATCCTAATTTATAGAAGGTCAGAAAAGATACAAAGTTTACATGGCTTAGATCCTATCAGCCGGAGTTCTTGATTTCTTTAAATTCCTATGAAGCTTCCTAGAATTGAAGCACCATTCGTCAGTTCACATCTTTGCCAAGAGTAATCTTGAGCGAAAGGCAGACACCTTAGAAGACCCTCATTAGATACCGTACTCTGACTTTTGGCCACTGTTGGACCATCACTGCAGAGTAAGGGGAGTAAATCCCGTGACAACTATGTCATAGTGTATGGTTATTCCATCTACTAATTGTATTTGTACTTCTGGTGTTTTTAAGCGAGTATGTGGTGGTAAATTCTTCACCACTTTCTGTAAATCTTGTCTTCTTTATGTGAGGTGATATCTATCTTGAATTTCATGGACATGTTGTACGACTGACTTGTGTTTTATTCTTTGCTTGTGTTCCCAGTTCTCTACAAAGTGTCTATTGGAGTGGTTCTGTTCATTCTCTTACATCTTTTATAAACTTCTAAAGCAACTATCCCTCCTCAACCCAAGGGGTTCCACATTTGCGTTATTTCACATGCAGTAGTTGGAGTTGATCTCATAGCTTTGCACTTTGTCAAGTGAGTCTATGTTTGTCTTGGAACAGGCTGTAAGCAGTGGGTTGTTGTATTCTATCAAATAACGGAAATACCCAAGGTACAAGCCTCTGAAAGTATCCCCATGTACTGCCAGCAAGCCTCTTCAATAGTTGTAATCGTCTCAGTGATTTGTTCTTTGTATTATCAGTATGGTTCTTGAGGTTGAGCTGCCGATCAAGTGTGACTCCAAGATACGTGGGATGTTCTTTTATCACTTGGTGTTTGTCTAGCTACAGGTTATTCTTCTTGGCTACTTCATGGCTTTTGGCAAAGATGATGTACACAGTCTTTGTATAGTTGACCTTTAGTTTCCGTGTTTGACAGTACTCATGCAGTCTTCTAAGGTCTCCGTTTAGTCTCTGAGCTCCACTTTCAACATTCTCGTAACTCTGCCATATTTCCAGGTCATCAGTGTAAAGAGCTTTTTCGGCTTTGATCTGGTCAGCTAAGTCATTGATATAGATGAGAAATAGAGTGCAGCTTAATGATGAGCCTCGTGGTAAGCCCTTCTCTTAGACTTATTTAAATGAGATTGCATCGTTTACCTTTGTCTGGATTGTTTGATCAATCAAAAAATACTTATCCAGTTGTATAACTTACCAAGTATTCCTCATTTCAGTTGAAGGTGAGATCCGTGTGTGCTTATCTCATATTCGGCTTAGAATTAAGTATTTGTGCAGGAAAAAACAAAGCATAGGATATCTTCTCAATCTGTAACAAAAAAAAGGGGGGGGGGGGGAAGGATCATACGTGGGCGGCCACCACGGGATACGCAGAAGAGGGCTCCTGAACATTAAATAGTTTCTCTCCGAAAATGTATGTCCAGCTAACACCCCGAATCTTGTCTTTCTCTGCCGAGCTACCATTTTCATTGTCTATTCAAATCCAAAACGTTCCTGGCATACTTATCATGTAAAAGTTATTGTCACAGAAACCACCACTAAAAAAGCCAGTTGTAGTAGTCTCTCCGTGCTCTGTAACACGCACAAAGATACTTTGTTTAGATGTGTTTTTTTTTTACTTCATTTATGTTGATAGTTGTAACATGTACATTTACCTGTAGGTGGCTATAACATCAACATTTACTAGTAGCTGACTGTAACATCAACATTTACTTGTAGGTGATTGTAACATCTACATTTACTTGTAGGTGGCTGTAACATCAACATTTACTTGTAGGTGATTGTAACATGAACATTTACTTGTAAGTGATTGTAACATCAACATTTACTTGTAGGTGGTTGTATCATCAACATTTACTTGTAGGTGGTTGTAACAACAACATTTACTTGTAAGTGATTGTAACATCAACATTTACTTGCAAGTGATTGTAACATCAACATTTACGTGTAGGTAGTTGTAACATCAACATTTACTTGTAGGTGATAGTACATCAACATTTACTTGTATGTGGTTGTAACATCAACATTTACTTGTAGTTGGGTGAAACATCAACATTTACTTGCAGGTACTTGTAACAACAACATTTACTTGTAGGTGATTGTAACATCAACATTTACTTGTCGTTGATTGTAACATCTACTTGTAGTTGGTTGATACATAAACATTTACTTGTTGTTGGTTGTAACATCAACATTTTCTTGTAGGTGGTTATAACATCAACTCCGCCAATGCCGGTCCCAAGCCCGGATGAAAAAGGAGGAGGGCGGCCTGCATGGAGGCCGTAAGGAGGCAGCCCCTCCACCATGCAAAGGCACAACAGGCCAATCACCTGTTTGCTTTAAATCATGATTACTAGCAACACAAGAGAGAAAACTGGACTGATTCTAAAGGCGACGAACTGGAACGGACTACGGACTACGACTTATGGAACTTGGAACACAAGAAGTATAAATGGGAAGGAAGAGGAGCTGGTGGAAGAGATGAGGAAAGCAAAACTAGGAATCCTGGCTATAACGGAAACAAAGAAAAAAGGACAAGGAGTCATGGATCTCGATGGCAACACGCTGCTCTACAGTGGTGTACCCATGTCTGAAAGAGCTAAAGGGGGCGTGGGTTGCATTGTGGCCCAAAATCAAAAAGATAGTATCAAGGGATGGAACTTTGTCTCGGAGCGCATTATGGTTGTTAAACTAAAAGAAGGAGAAACCATAGTCAACCTGGTCATAGTGTATGGGCCAAATGAGGATGAGAGAGTAGAGGTCAAGGAGGAATTCTTCGAGCTGCTTCAAAGGACAGTGGATGACTGCCTAGATGAAGTTATCATGCTCGGAGATTTTAATGCCAGAGTTGGAAATGACCATGCTAGATGGGGTAGAGTTATCGGATGATATGGAGAAGATACTCTCAATGACAATGGAAAGCGACTCCTTAGATTCTGCAGTGAGCAGAATCTGATCATTACAAACACAAAGTTCCCCCCATAAGCGCATACATGCATACACTAGATGTGAACCAACAAAGAATGAGAAGTCAGTGATCGACTATGCCATTGTTCGGAGAAGCTCATTCAAATATGTCCGAGATGCTAGAGTCTGGAGGGGGCCAGAGATTGGAAGTGATCACTACCTGCTAACAATCAAAAGAACAACTGAAAGAGTTGCTCAGCCTAGGAACTGTCCAACATCACGCAAGAAACCAAGTAAACGAGCAGGAGAAATGAGCATTAGGACCTACAAGCTGAGAGAGCCAGAAATTAAGACCAGATATCAGGGGCTTATTGCTGCAGCGATGAGCAACACAGAAGAACGGCCTGATGACTTGGAAACCCTCTGGATTAAATTCAAGGATATCCTAAAGACAGCTGCTGCAGAAGCATGTGGTGAAGTCCGACTTGGGAACAAGAGAAAGAGGACACCTTGGTGGACAGAGGAAGTCAAAGAGAAAATAAGAGAGAAGAAAATGGCATGGAAACAATACTTAGGAGCTAAAAACACAACAGGACAAATGGAAAAATATAGAGAATATGTGACACTCAGAACAGAAGCAAAGAACAAAGTGCTAGCAGCAAAAACAGAAGTCCTGGGAAGAATTTGGAGAAAAGCTAGAAAAAGATGCACAAGAAAACCAGAAATTGTTCTATAAGACCCTAAAGAACATGAGGAAGGAAAAACAATGCCCTCTCAAATTTATAAAGGACAAGCAAGGCAAATTGCTTACTGCCCCGAAGGAAGTAATGGGAAGATGGAAAGAATATTTCTCAGAACTCCTGGATGGTGAGCATGGTGAAGCATCAGAAATGATAAACACTAGCACAGAAGAGAAAACCAATGATGGTGAAGACGACATAAAGATGGAAGAACTGAAGGCAGCACTGGAGAAAATCAAGATGGGCAAAGCAGCAGGGCATGATGGTATAACACCAGAAATGGTTAAGTTCATGGGAGCATCAGGCGACCTATTACTCTTAAGGGTTTTACAGGCAGCGTGGTACAACAAGACCATACCAAAGGATTGGGAGATTGCCATCATAGCACCAATTTTCAAAAAGGGTGACAATCGACAGTGTGGAAACCATAGAGGCATATCCCTTCTCAGTGTCCCTGGTAAAATCTACTCTAGAATCCTAGAGCAGAGACTCCGATGCCTAGCTGAGCCACAATTGGATGAGGTCCAGTGCGGATTCCGAGCAAACCGAAGTACTCAAGACCTAATCTTCACACTCAGACAGCTGAGTGAAAAGGCCCTTGAGTATAAGAGTGAGATGCATCTTTGTTTCATAGATCTGGAAAAGGCGTTTGACAGGGTTCCCTGGAGCAAACTTTGGGACTGTTTGGCAAGGAAGAATATTCCAGCACCTCTGATTCATGCTATACAGAGCTTCTACAAGTCTTGCAGAAATTATGTGAGGACAGCAAACCATAAGTCGGAAGAGTTCAGGACCACCACTGGTGTAAGACAAGGTGATATCCTATCACCTTACCTCTTCATACTCCTTAGGGACGATGTCATCAAGGCATGTAAGGAGAGAACAAGAAAGTATTCAGTGGGGTACTGGAAGATGAGACAGGTCTATATTTCGGAGCTGGCATTTGCTGATGATGTTGCCCTGATTGCTAAATCAGAGGCACATCTCCAATCCAACCTGCAAGTCTGGAAGGAAGAGCTGGAGAAGAGAGGGATGGTCATAAGCAGCTCTAAAACAAAATCCATGGTGATATCACGAGAAGAAAGAAAACATCAGATTAAGCTGGGAGAACAGGTCCTGGAGCAGGTCGACCACTTTAAATACCTCGGAGCTATTATAGACCGAAAGGGAGGCATCAAAGAAGAGTTGGCCACTCGAAAAAGCAGCAGCTGGGAGACTTTTTCAGGCCATAAATCGAGGATTCCTCAGCAAGAGAGAGGTTGGTAAGAAAACGAAGATGGCTGTATACCGCTCCACCTATGTCCCAGTCTTGACATACGGATGCGAGTCATGGGCAATGACTACAACCCATAAAAGCCAGATCCAAACCTCAGAAATGAGGTATCTGAGGAAGGTGGTTGAAGTAACAAGAAGAGACATGGTACACAACCAGACGATACGTCAAGGCCTTAAATCCTACCCCCTGCAGACCCAAGTAGAACAGTCCCAATTAAGATGGTTTGGCCATGTCTGCAGAATGGGAGAAGATCGGATACCACGACAAGCATGGGAAACAAAGAGCCAAGGATCCAGACCCCGAGGACGACCCAGAGTCCGCTGGGAGGACAACATTAGACAATCTTTGAAGGTTCGAGGACTAGAATGGAACCAGGCCAGGAGGACGACAGCCGATAGGATAGTCTGGCGCTCTCTCTCTTCCAAACCTCTACACCTCACGGTAGAAGGGGAACGACTAAGTAAGTAAGTAAGTAAGTAAGGTTATAACATCAACATTTACTTGTAGGTGGTTGAAACATAAACATTTACTTGAAGCTGCTTGTAATATCAACATTTACTTGAAGGTGGTTGTAACATCAACATTTACTTGTAGGTGATTGTAACATCAACATTTACGAGTAGGTGATTGTAACATCAACATTTACTTGCAGGTGGTTGAAACATCAACATTTTCTTGTAGGTCGTTGAAACATCAACATTTTCTTGTAGGGGGTTGAAACATAAACATTTACTTAAAGCTGCTTGTAATATCAACATTTACTTGAAGGTGGTTGTAACATCAACATTTACTTGTAGTTTATTGTAACATCAACATTTACGTGTAGGTGATTGTAACATCAACATTTACTTGAAGGTAGCTGTAACATCTACATTACTTGTAGCTGATTGTATCATCAACATTTAATTGTAGGTGATTGTAACATCTACATTTACTTTGAAGTGGTTGTAACATCAACATTTACTTGTATGTGGTTGAATTATCAACATTTGCTTGTAGGTGATTGTATTATCAACTTTTAATTGTAGGTGATTGTA
The DNA here is from genome assembly GCA_024509875.1 of Oreohelix idahoensis. NCBI lineage: Eukaryota > Metazoa > Mollusca > Gastropoda > Stylommatophora > Oreohelicidae > Oreohelix > Oreohelix idahoensis. The sequence goes on from JAMPIV010006738.1 coordinate 59,852, forward strand.
ACATCAACTTTTACTTGTATGTGAATGTAACACCAAAATTTACTTGCAGGTCGTTGTAACATCAACATTTACTTGTAGGTGGTTGTATTATAAACATTTTCTTGTAGGTGGTTGTTACATCAACGTTTACTTGTATGTGGTTCAACATCAACATTAACTTGAAGGTAGTTATAACATCAATGTTTACTTGTATGCGGTTGTAACATCAACATTTACATGTAGGTGGTTGTAACATCAACATTTATTTGCATGTGGTTGTAACATCAAATTTATTTGTAGGTGATTATAACATCAACATTTACTTGTAAGTGGTTGTTACATCAACATTTACTTGTAGATGATTGTAACATCAGCTATTTCTTGTACGTGGTTGTAACATGAACATTTGCTTGTATGTGGTTGTAACATCAACATTTAATTGTAGGTGGTTGTAACATCAATATTTACTTGTACTTGGTTGTAACATCAACATTTACTTGCAGGTGGTTGTAACATCAACAATTACTTGTAGGTGGTTGTATCATCAACATTTACTTGTACGTGATTGTGACATCAACATTTACTTGTAGGTGATTGTAACATCAACATTTACTTGCAGGTGATTGTAACATCTACATTTACTTAATTTAAGTAGGTGGTTGTAACATCTACATTTATTTAGTCTAACAGTCTTAGTAAGTGGTTGTAACTTGCAAATTTACTTAAGTAGGTAGTTTTAACATCTACATGTACTTAATTTAAGTAGGTAGTTGTAACAGCTACATTTACTTAATTTAAGTAGGTGGTTGCAATATCTTCTTCTTCTTCTTCCGTCCTTAGCCACCGACCGTCAAAGCAGTCAGTGGCCATTACGCCTAGTGGCGTCTTAGGGCAACAGCAGATAGGTTTTCTTTGCCATTGTTTCCCATCACGCCTATTGGCGTCTTTAGGGCAACGGCAAATCAATCCATTTGCTGTTGTTTCCGTAATCAAAGTGACTGGCAAACGGGTGATCAGCCCGTTGGTTGCAATATCTACATTTACTTAATTTAAGTAGGTGGTTGTAATATCTACATTTACACAATTTAAGTAGGTAGTTGTAATATCATTGTCGTAGATTTTAGATAGGAGAATTAAGACTAAGTTTGGTCCCTTCTGAATAGGTTTGAATAGGTGATAGACTCAGTGAGAGTTAGTGAAAGGTAATAGAATTTCCACACACGTGAGATGATAGATTTTGATATAGTGGCTGTCTCTGAAAGCGAAAAGAATTCTTCTCTCTCTCACCTATCTTCTACAACAGTTGTTACAGCGTCAGACAGACTACACCAATATCATCATCTCATCTCAACCCATAACCCGTCATGGGTCGTAGGGGTGCCATGGTGGAAGCATCAGCAGACAGGGTCCTCCACTGCTCTCTATTCTCAGCAATGCGTACAAGTGTGGAGAAACCGTGTCCTGCCCATTCTTTGATGTTATCAGCCCAGGATTTTCTTTGCCTTCCTCTTCTCCGTTTACCTTCGACTGTTCCCTGGAGGATCGTTTTCGAAAGGGAGTCATGACGAGTTACATGCCCAAACCAGGCAAGCTTTCGACGTTTCACTATTGACAAAAGTGGTTCTTGATGGCCTGCATAGGTGTTTATCTTCTCTCTAACATAGACATTTGTTTTGTGCTCTTTATAGCAAATGCGCAAAATTCTTCTGTAACATTTATGCTCGAAAGCCTGAATCCTTCGCTCCGTATCTGCAGTGAGTGTCCAGCCCTCACACCCATACAAGAGAATAGATAATACAAGTGATTTGTATAATTTGATCTTCACAGGAAAACATATTACGTATATTTCTATCACTCACAGGCACGTACACACACGTGACGACAGGTAAACACACAGACGTGGGAAAACTATAACAATGATATATATATTATCTAGAACGAGCTGACCAAACACGATTATTAAGTTCAAGAGCGATTTTAATATCAGGAAAATCGGCTCACAACATCAAAGAAAGTACATCAAGGAAAATACATATACACATAGTCATAAAAAATCAAGGAAATGTTGCAAGGATGATAGCCCCGTTATAGTGTTAACTCTAGGTTTAGCCCAGCCCCGTTAAGAGAACAGATGATGGCGCCCGAGTCACGGATACATAGGGGTTGAGTCTAAGAGTTGTCGTTGTTTTATCTCGTAATTATATGCACAGAGTTTGAAAAACAAATCTGATTTAACCTAAGACAACAACACAAGAACTCTAGCCTTAGCAACAAATTATGCAGATTGAAAAGAAAATTAGGACAGCAACAGGGTGTCAAAGATATAATAGTGAAAATATCACTCAGACCAGCGTACACTCATTCATTCCGCCATGGCTTCTCATTCATGTACTCACGACTTTGCTCGCTGCCTCTTGGAACACATTGATTTTAGATCTTCACACAGACTCAGAAAAATGCAGTCTTCTGCCGAGAAGTCCCCAGTTCCAAAAGACGTATTTAACTCGGAGTCTCCGGGAACGACTACTTGGGTGTGCAAATTTTTCCAAATGTCTGATTAAGTCGCCTAACAATTATTCCAGGCGCGGGAGTTAGCGGAGCACAGTGTCAATAGCGTAGGTTTCTAGAAATGATGAATGTCAGGTCGGTGCCTTCCCTCAGTATAGGATTCACTTTAGTCACACCACAGATTTGTCCACAAAAAAAGTATATATAGTTATATAGTCGGGAAATGTTAGTTACTACTTGAAGTATTTCGCGCCACCAGGCAGAAAAAATTACGTAGAGTTTCTGGAAGAAATTAAGTGCTGGCTCCAAGGTCCAGTATTTATCATTACAGTCTTTGAAAACCCGTTATTGGGATATTAGTATTTCTGTCTAACTTGCACCGTCAGATCAGTGTTACTTGAGAAAACCCACGTGGTTCAAAATAAGGACTGTCTATTTCTTCACAAGTATGGAAACTACTACTAGGTGCTGGTAAAGTTAGGGTCACCCCAAAACTTTCACTGTGTGGAGGAAAAATAACACATATAATATAATAAACAGAATCTGAACTGGTTATAACTTACATTTAAACTGGCAAGCAGAGAGCTTTGCTTATCATTTAAACTTCCCGTGACGTAAGTTATATTTAAAAATCAGCAATCCTAATGAATTAGGAACACGTGCGTATTCCGTCACCATTCATGAGGCTGGATTCTAGAGTTTATACGTTAGTTTAGAAAAATACACTCGACTGAGTATTAGCGGTTAAATTAAATTCATAAATAGCTACAATTGCCGTTATAAGCTAGAAATTTTAATTTTATTCTGCTTTCCACTGAATGCTTCCCTAGAAAATATAATAGCCTGCTACTTTATTTCTCTTCTGCGCTCAAGAAATAGATTAAAATGAATTAAGCGATTTAACACTTTAACACTCACAAAATCTATATATCTATCATATTAATTACCTCAACCACAGAATTACAGGTAGTCGCACAACTTAAGAATAAAAATGCTGAAAATATTTCTGGAAGTCTAGAAGTTCGACAGATTGCCGAAACAAACTGAGATCTTCGCTAACAGCTATTCTGTTTACGAGCGACCTATCTACTGTGGAGTCTATGAGCGAGAATGAAATTAAAGTTTCAAACTTGGCCAATATCTTAAAATCAGACAAGGGCCCAAACTTATTTCGCCAAGCGAAATTATCTCCCCTACTCCCAACATTTACGTCCGCTTAACGCGTGTCGTAACTGTCACCTACTGACCACGATGTACGCGTGTCAGTTTCAAATCCCAGACAGCCTGACTCCAATGCAGGGCAGTTTTCACACTACAGCTGACCGTGGCCCAAGTGAGCGCCGTGTCAGTTTGGGATTTTCCAGACGAATGTCTGGATACTGACCGGTGCAGATGTAAAGTATCACACCTCACCGGGACTATGCCGAGAAAAAGCTCGCGCGCTCGGTGAGAATGTAGACGATTTGCTACGTCCTATGTTCAGCGAACCGACTTATCACGCCTTCTGACGCCCTGCAGCCCTGACATCTACGTAATATCGTCCTAGCGCGATTCTCAGTTTTAAAAGAAAGGAAAACAGGTAAAGTTTGCGAATTATATGAAAATAATATTCGCAAAACGAATGGATGAAAAATACACAGGAAAAAAAAAAAGAAAATACAGAGATAATAAAAGAGAGAGTTTATGTGAAAGAATAGGAAGAAGATGTAGGAAATTAAATGAATATAAACCCTACGTGACAGAGCCTCCCCCCTTTAAGATATGGAAGCACTCCATGTCTACGTTATGGAGTTTAATTTCCTATAACCGTAGCTTCGGGGTGTCTGTCTTCTTCCCTCTCCTCTTCCCCCTCCATCTCTGTCCAATTCCTACTCAAGTCCACTCCTCAAAGTTTCCTTCCCCTGGAATGTCTCATATGCGCGCTTGAAAGAGCGTCGCCGCTTCTGACATTTTTGAAAGATTTCCTGTGATAGCGGTGGAATATCCCTGCCACTATCGTCATCTTCGTCAGTTTTGGCGATCGTCAGGAGATGGTCGGAGGTTGGCACTGGTTTTTCCAAGTATCTCTTTAAGAGATTTAAATGGAAAACCTTCTCCTTTCCTTCAATAGAGATCTGGTAGTTAGCCTTAGAAATCTTTTTCAGGACGGTAAACGGCCCTTGCCATCCGATCTTCAGTTGGTTGTTCTCGGTAGGGAGCAACACCAAAACTTTCTCTCCTGCTTCCAGTTCTCTCTCTTCCGCGACTTTCCTGTATCGGTTAGCGTGCTTGGTGCGTGCTCGCTTAAAGTTAGTCGTTGCTAGGTCCCACCCTAGTTTCAATCGTTCCTTTAAAACCGACACATATTTGCTTGCTGAGACAACTGTCTCATCCGCCTTCTCGTCTGTCAGAGACTGAAGTAAGGCTTCAAGCGGGCCCTTAATGGGTCTGCCGAATAAGAGTGTAGCTGGCGGAAATCCTGTGGAAGTATGAGGAGATTCTCTGTAGCCAAATAATGCTGCAGGAATACAGAGATCCCAATCTTCAGGTTTCACTTGTGCCAGCTTACTTAGCATCATGGTGAGGTTTCCATTAGCACGTTCCACGAGCCCATTTCCGGTCGGAGTATATGGCTTAGTGTGGATGTGCTGGTTCCTCAAGATCTTAACGATCTCATCCATCAACAGGTTTCGGTATGGAGATCCATTATCCGTCAACACTTGCTGAGGGAATCCCAACCGAGTGAAAATCTGCACGAGGGCTTCTGCGACATGCTTGGCATCTGCGCATGTTAGCGGGATAGCTTCTGCCCATAAAGTGCATGTATCGACTAAGGTCAGGATGAACCTGTTCCTTCTTTTAGTCCTTTCGAAAGGCCCTAAAATGTCGATCACAACCCGTTCGAATGGTGTTCCCATTATTGGCATTTCACCCATGTGGACTGGGGGTGTCCGTTGCTTGGGTGGTACACGTTGGCACTGGGCACAGGATTTGACATATCTGATAATATCAGTATTTACTCCTGGCCACCAATAATGAGTGGTTATACGTTGGTTTGTGGCGTTCTGTCCCATATGTCCGCTGAAGGGAAGAGAGTGCCCCATTTCTAGGATTTGGCTTCTGTACTGTTTCGGTACTAGGAGCTGGTTGTAACCTTGATCCGGCTTGCCCGTTCTCCGATAAAGTACGCCATCCTTAGAAAAAATGTCCCCGTGCTGTCTGGGTTCCTTAGCCATGGGCAGTTTCCTAAAGCAGGGTGCCAAAGTAGGGTCCTTGTATTGCGCTTCTTTAAGTTCATTGGGTAACAAATTAGGCGCAGGCTCCCGTTCCTTCTTGGTTTGCCCTCTTGTAGTTACTGCTGCCACAATCGGCTCTTCCGGTTTCCCAATACACACGTATCTCCCGCCAAGTATGACTGGGTAGATGGGATCATCCATAACAGCCGCTTTGATCACACCTCTGACAAAGTCAGAGTGTATCTCCACCAATGCGATGGGAAGCGCTGTAGGTGCATCACTCTTACGAACTCCACAAAGTTTGACGGTCTCTCCTGTCTCTTGACCGGGTTTAACCAGCTTTCTGGCAACAATGCAATCATAAGAAAGCCCCGTGTCAAATAAGCAAGAAGTTTGAGAACCGTTCAAAGTAACAGTACCTCGCGTTGAGGGTCTATCCCCAACAGGTTTGGAATCACTGTCAACAATTCCGCCTTGCGAGACTGTCAATAAGCATCCGATGCGTTTCGGCTCGGTGTGCTCGGTCTGATCATATGTCCCGTGCTCAGGGGTTCTCCCTTTGCCACCTTGTCCTTTCTGGCTGCGCTGCCATGTAGGGCGGTCGGGTTGATCAGACTGTTTGGGGTGGTTGGGGTACTTGTTCTTGTAGAACTTGGATTTTTCAGGAGGGGGGTTTTGAGGTCCAGTTTCTCTGTGGTTGTTTTGGTTAGAAGCCTGAGAAGATTGCTCTAGGTTATGTTTTCGAAAATGCTCCTCTGTCGGTTTCCGCTTTGTGGCCGGTAGTTCAGCCAGCGCATTGTGATAACGCTCAGACTTTTCCAAAATGTCTTCAAGTTTTTCTGCCCCCTGCTCAGCGAGAAATCTCCGGGTATCAGCAGACAAAGTGTTCTTTATTTGTTCAGTTAGAACAAGTTCCTCAAGACCTTCATAGGTAGAGGGGAGCTGCGAAAGCTCAAGGCACTTTGTTAGATATCCCTTAAGACGAGATGAGAACTGGTGAAAAGTTTCAGAATTCTCTTTCCGGCTGTTGCGAAACAGTTGCAAAAACTTGCGAGCGTTCATTTCAAAGCGCTCCAGTAACGCTTTCTTCAACACATCGTAGTCGTCTTGTTGGCTACTTTCCAGTTTGGCGTAAACATCATACGCAGAACTTTTCAAAGCCTGGGAAAGCTTCATGTTCCAACGCGACCTCTCTAAACCGTACAGAGTTGCAATTTTCTCAAATTTTTCTAGCCAAGTGTCAATCTTCTCATTTGGACAAGGGAAAGATTCTAGCGGAAAAGACATAGCAGTGAGGTTGAAGAGATTGAGGGTTAGAAGGATCAGTTAAGGAGGAATGAGGAGAAGACTCTCCATTGCTGGAGGTAGAGGCAGCACCACGGCTTTGGAACTCTAGAGTCTTAAGCGCCAGCTCTACTGTCTCTGTTTCTCTTTTTCCTCAAGCTGTCTCTCCTCCCTCTCCTTCTCCTGCTGTCTCTCCTCCCTCTCCTTCTCGTGCTGTCTCTGCTTCTCCTTCTCTCTTTCCTCGTGCTGCATCCTGCGAATTTCCATTTCCTCGTCCATCTTCTTCTGCTGTAATAGCCGGTCTTCCGCTTCTTTCCTCTCCGCTGCTTCTTTTTCCTCTTTAGCTTCAGCTGCTTTCCTCTCCGCATCATATCTCTCAAGTTCGTCCCTGACAAAAGCTTTCGCTTCCTCTCCTTCCAGTCCCTCCTCTCTCGCTTCGTCCCTGAGGAGTTGTCTAAGCTTTGCCCTCTCGGCCATATTATGTCAGTGACTGAGACACGTGGAGATAGAAAATAGGAAAAAGAATAACCTGGTTCCTACCACTTACGAGAAAAAAATTACCAAAAAAAAAGATGATATATTTAACCCTGGGATACCTCCTCCAAATTAAAATCTAACTATCGCTGCTATTATCGGCAATAAAGCACTCAATGCAACACACGACTACGCCAAATAAATGGTAGTTAAGATTACCACTGAAAAATAAGTTGCTACAGTGGAAAAGCAAAAGAATATTGCAAAAATTGAAGAGAAAAATAATCCCTTAATTTTTAAAAATCCACTATAAGTTCGCCCCTGAAGTCAGATCGGGTAAGGGAGGGAATTAATCTGGACAAAAAGTCCGAAACACACTCCTTAACTTAGTTCAAACGCCGTTCTGCCTCAGTACCCAGTGAATGTTATACACTCACCACTTTACCAGCATTTAGTATTACAATCAGCAGTTAACATATATCCCGACAAAATCAACCTGTAACCAAAATGTATATTATTTCAAAGATGCTGTGGAAAAAAAAACTTATTAGTTTGTGTGGTCAGCACGCCCGTAAACAGATCGTTAGTCTAGGGGGTTTTATATTTTTAAAACATACACAGTCACAAGACATCACACTCTTACTCTATTACAGAATACAGAATCTTAAGTTCAAAATCCAGATAGACGAGTCCACGTTTGTCGTACTCGTCTTCCTATTCTAAGTTCAAAAGCCGGAAACGAGCCCTCATTTGTCGTACTCGTCTTCCTATTCTAAGTTCAAAAATCCGTCGGACGAGAACCCATTTGTCGTAGATTTTAGATAGGAGAATTAAGACTAAGTTTGGTCCCTTCTGAATAGGTTTGAATAGGTGATAGACTCAGTGAGAGTTAGTGAAAGGTAATAGAATTTCCACACACGTGAGATGATAGATTTTGATATAGTGGCTGTCTCTGAAAGCGAAAAGAATTCTTCTCTCTCTCACCTATCTTCTACAACAGTTGTTACAGCGTCAGACAGACTACACCAATATACATATTACGTATATTTCTATCACTCACAGGCACGTACACACACGTGACGACAGGTAAACACACAGACGTGGGAAAACTATAACAATGATATATATATTATCTAGAACGAGCTGACCAAACACGATTATTAAGTTCAAGAGCGATTTTAATATCAGGAAAAATCGGCTCACAACATCAAAGAAAGTACATCAAGGAAAATACATATACACATAGTCATAAAAAATCAAGGAAATGTTGCAAGGATGATAGCCCCGTTATAGTGTTAACTCTAGGTTTAGCCCAGCCCCGTTAAGAGAACAGATGATGGCGCCCGAGTCACAGATACATAGGGGTTGAGTCTAAGAGTTGTCGTTGTTTTATCTCGTAATTATATGCACAGAGTTTGAAAAACTAATCTGATTTAACCTAAGACAACAACACAAGAACTCTAGCCTTAGCAACAAATTATGCAGATTGAAAAGAAAATTAGGACAGCAACAGGGTGTCAAAGATATAATAGTGAAAATATCACTCAGACCAGCGTACACTCATTCATTCCGCCATGGCTTCTCATTCATGTACTCACGACTTTGCTCGCTGCCTCTTGGAACACATTGATTTTAGATCTTCACACAGACTCAAAAAAATGCAGTCTTCTGCCGAGAAGTCCCCAGTTCCAAAAGACGTATTTAACTCGGAGTCTCCGGGAACGACTACTTGGGTGTGCAAATTTTTCCAAATGTCTGATTAAGTCGCCTAACAATTATTCCAGGCGCGGGAGTTAGCGGAGCACAGTGTCAATAGCGTAGGTTTCTAGAAATGATGAATGTCAGGTCGGTGCCTTCCCTCAGTATAGGATTCACTTTAGTCACACCACAGATTTGTCCACAAAAAAAAGTATATATAGTTATATAGTCGGGAAATGTTAGTTACTACTTGAAGTATTTCGCGCCACCAGGCAGAAAAAATTACGTAGAGTTTCTGGAAGAAATTAAGTGCTGGCTCCAAGGTCCAGTATTTATCATTACAGTCTTTGAAAACCCGTTATTGGGATATTAGTATTTCTGTCTAACTTGCACCGTCAGATCAGTGTTACTTGAGAAAACCCACGTGGTTCAAAATAAGGACTGTCTATTTCTTCACAAGTATGGAAACTACTACTAGGTGCTGGTAAAGTTAGGGTCACCCCAAAACTTTCACTGTGTGGAGGAAAAATAACACATATAATATAATAAACAGAATCTGAACTGGTTATAACTTACATTTAAACTGGCAAGCAGAGAGCTTTGCTTATCATTTAAACTTCCCGTGACGTAAGTTATATTTAAAAATCAGCAATCCTAATGAATTAGGAACACGTGCGTATTCCGTCACCATTCATGAGGCTGGATTCTAGAGTTTATACGTTAGTTTAGAAAAATACACTCGACTGAGTATTAGCGGTTAAATTAAATTCATAAATAGCTACAATTGCCGTTATAAGCTAGAAATTTTAATTTTATTCTGCTTTCCACTGAATGCTTCCCTAGAAAATATAATAGCCTACCACTTTATTTCTCTTCTGCGCTCAAGAAATAGATTAAAATGAATTAAGCGATTTAACACTTTAACACTCACAAAATCTATATATCTATCATATTAATTACCTCAACCACAGAATTACAGGTAGTCGCACAACTTAAGAATAAAAATGCTGAAAATATTTCTGGAAGTCTAGAAGTTCGACAGATTGCCGAAACAAACTGAGATCTTCGCTAACAGCTATTCTGTTTACGAGCGACCTATCTACTGTGGAGTCTATGAGCGAGAATGAAATTAAAGTTTCAAACTTGGCCAATATCTTAAAATCAGACAAGGGCCCAAACTTATTTCGCCAAGCGAAATTATCTCCCCTACTCCCAACATTTACGTCCGCTTAACGCGTGTCGTAACTGTCACCTACTGACCACGATGTACGCGTGTCAGTTTCAAATCCCAGACAGCCTGACTCCAATGCAGGGCAGTTTTCACACTACAGCTGACCGTGGCCCAAGTGAGCGCCGTGTCAGTTTGGGATTTTCCAGACGAATGTCTGGATACTGACCGGTGCAGATGTAAAGTATCACACCTCACCGGGACTATGCCGAGAAAAAGCTCGCGCGCTCGGTGAGAATGTAGACGATTTGCTACGTCCTATGTTCAGCGAACCGACTTATCACGCCTTCTGACGCCCTGCAGCCCTGACATCTACGTAATATCGTCCTAGCGCGATTCTCAGTTTTAAAAGAAAGGAAAACAGGTAAAGTTTGCGAATTATATGAAAATAATATTCGCAAAACGAATGGATGAAAAATACACAGGAAAAAAAAAGAAAATACAGAGATAATAAAAGAGAGAGTTTATGTGAAAGAATAGGAAGAAGATGTAGGAAATTAAATGAATATAAACCCTACGTGACAATCATCTCTTCCAAACCTCTACACCTCACAGTAGAAGGGGATCGACTAAGTAAGTAAGTAAGTTGTAATATCTACATTTACTTAATTTTATTATTTAGTTGTAACATATACATTTACTTAGTTTAAGTAGGTAGTTGTAACATTTACATATACTTAATTTAAGTATGTAGTTGTAACATCTACATTTACTTAATTTAAGTAGGTGGTAGTAACAGCTACATTTGCATAATTTAAGTATGTGGTTGTAATGTATACATGTACTTAGTTTAAATAGGTAGATGTAACATTTACATATACTTAATTTAAGTATGTAGTTGTAACATATACATTTACTTAATTTAAGTTTTTAGTTGTAACATCTACATTTATTTAACTTAAGTAGGTGTTTGTAGCATCTATATTTACTTAATTTAAGTAGGTAGTTGTAATGTTTACATTTACTTAATTTAAATAATAATTGCTTTAATTTAAATTTAATATATGATTATTATGATAACTAACTACTAATATTATAATACCACTTAATTTAAAAAGATGGCTGTATCATTTACGTTTAACTCGACATCCCTATTAAATACCAACAACCTTGTATCACTGTCGCCATCAACATGTATACAATTTAATGTTGTTCCTGCGTACGTTGGCTTATAAACTGAGCATCATTACTTATTTCTTACTGTCACGGCGCTATTCCGCAGTGCATCTGTGTACGAAAAGTCAGCTGGGCAACGCTGAGGATGGCAACACTGGCGAGTAGGTGACGACCGGAAGACGGAAAAATCAAGCGCGACACTGATCTGAGGTTGTCTTTGTCGCAGCTTTGCCGCTCAAGTGAGCGTTAGTCATTACCAGGTATTCTCATTGTACATCGTACTGTCGTGTATGATGATGATAGTCTGAGCTAGTATACACGTTTATAGTGGAATTTCATTATTGTAATTTTGATGCGTTATTGGCCGTGTGTGGCCGTTTTGTGTTGTGCACTTAATAAAGGGAAATACCTGTAGAAGGTGTTGATCTTCTTATGTCTGCCATTGTGGTGTGGTCGTACCTTTAGAAGAACGAGCCTTAATCATTATAATAAATCCACATTGCAGTGGTGTAACCAGTGGAGTGTTATCCACAGTAAATTGGATATGACACTTACGAGTGCCTGAAAACATACCTTTATGTTTGTCTAATATTTATTTACTGTTTACAGGCCTCGGGTTTCCCTTCCTTATGTGTTATAAATGTTTATACAATACCAAAACCTACCCTCTGTTCAGTACTTACTGTTCTTAGTCTTCTGTCATTTACTAGAAATTATACAGTATAGGTCAGACTTACACAAGACAAAGACCTTAATAAGGTCTTTGTCTTGTGTAAGTCTGGCCTATACTGTATAATATGGGAACAATAGAAGTGATTGCGTCATTAATAGGCTGGACTGCCCATGGTAAATTTCCTGTGTTATGTGTTGCGGGTCTCACTTATGACCCGTCATCGAAGCATCATTTTTGGTGATGCCTAGATGGCAGAGAGGATAGTGTGATTCGCTTGAATAGCTATGCGGGGTTGTCGCACGGAAGTTCCTTGGTTCGAGTACTGGGAAAGCCACTCACGTCTGTTGTTTTTCTGTTGTCTAGTTTTCTACTTCTTTATTTCTTACGAGTGCCTGAAAATATACCTTTATACAGTCTAATATTTATGTACTGTTTACAGGCTTCGGGTCTCTCTTCCTTATGTGTTATAAATCATTACAAGCTGGTTATCTTCTAAGAACAAAACTGGATTGGGCCGGATATATCATGCTATTATGCCTTAGGCTAAATTACGGGGACGACGCCATTTTGAAAATTCCCCAATTAGAATTTCAGTTCAGACAAATGAATTGAAGTAATCATCCCACATTCTGAGTAAATAATCAAATCTCATAAAATATCGTCTATCATCAATGGTACCTATACCTTGTAGTAGCATGGCGGCTTGTGTACCCTGACAATCCCAAGAATTATACCAGCGGGAGTTTAACTCCTGGCAGATTCTATTAAGCTGAACAGGTCTGCGTGGGTAAAGGTCAGACAAAAGCTGGTACCCAGGTCCTCGAGGTTGCGGGTTTTAGCATAGGGCCAAAACCCCTATGTAAATAGTTACTCATGTTACGGAAAAAGCATGAGATAAACAAGCTTTGCTGCTGGATAGACATCTGGAGGCTCGTATTGCTACCAGTGGTAAAAGCTGAAAGGAAACCACTGACGTGAAAACGGACATACTGACCGCTAAACACGAAATCTTGTATTTTGGAATGTAAGAACAATGAACGAGACAGAGAAACTGAAACAGATTATAATGGAAAGGAACACACTAGACTACATATACTAGGAATAAGTGAGAGTAGATAGACTGGGACAGAAAGAGTAAAAACAAAAACAGGTACTTTACTCGGGAAGAGAAGATGGCCAACACAGTCAAAGCAGAATTTGGCAGAATAATTATTTAAAGAAATGTCTTGAGCAGTAGACCATAAACCGAGTAAGGAACAGGCAGGATTCAGAAGAAATCGACAATTCTAAGATCACATGTTCACTCTCTCAGAATGGCAAAACCAGCTGCATATAAACATTGTTGACTTTGAAAAGGCATTTGGCATCATATAAAGGGGCAGCCTATGGAAAATGCTTAAGGCTTATGAAATTCCTAAGTGCATGGTCTCCATCATTAAAAGCCTGTAAGCTAATTTTGCATGCAGTGTTGGTCAGAGCAACCTAATGTTTGAGGTGAAAACAGAAGTTCTAGGGATGCCCCTTATCTATCATTGTGTTTTAACTGTCATAGACTGGGTGATACGCCAGACAACAGCGGATGCCCTTAGAGGAATAAGTTGGACAGCATTCTTTGCACTGTAGGATCTGGAATAAGCAGATGACATTGCACTGTTCATGCGCCAGACAACAGAGGGCAGTCCAAGAGGAATAAGATGGACTACATTTTCTACATTAGAAGATCTGGAATATGCAGATGACATTGCACTACTAGCACATTCACACCAACACATCCAGGAAAAACAGATAGACCTAATAAGTATAGCCAGAAGGTGGGCTTGAACATCAATTTAAAGAAATCAGAGGTCATGACGCTCAATGTGAGCAACCCTGAGCCCATATCAGTAAGGCAGCGGTTTTCAACTTTTTTGAGTCCATGGCTCCCCTGACCAACTACATTCTTTCTGCGGCCCCCCCCCCCCCCCCCCCCCCCCCCCCCCCCCCCCCCCCCTCCCCCCCCCCGCCCCCCCCCCCCTCCCCCCGCCCACCCCCCCCCCCCCCCCCCCCCCCGTGGGATAACTGTTAAAAACTCTAGCGATGTTTCGACATTTAGCCTAACTTTTTTTTGAGCAGGAGAGCTTTGGAAAGGCTTTTAAACAATGTAATTAAAAAAAAAATGCAATTGGACAATCTGTGAAAAAATTACACGTACAAGAAAAAATATACACAAAGTGCACTTTGAAAACCTTACTATAAAAAAGAAAACAGCACAGATAAAGTAGTTTCTTTCTAACATTTTTTTATATATTTGTCTTAAAATCATTCACTGATAAACAGCACTCATGATTCAATCTCCATAACAAAAAAAACCTGTACAGTAAAACTAAAAAAAAAAAAAAAAAATATGATGAATAAAGTACCAGTCACCTCAGTGTGAAACTTGAGTTTGCTTATTGTTACACAGCTTATCAAATCTTGGCACCAACTGGGATACAGCTACCCTCATTTCCTTCACCACATCAACTCTTGATCTGAACTTGGTTTTTATGACAGCCACTGCTGAAAACCCAGCCTCGCAGAGATAGGAGGCTGCAAAAGATATTAATATCTTCAGTGCTCTCTTGCTCAAGCTTGGGAACTCCAGTTTTACTGAATACCAAAATGTTGGCAATCTATGGATTGAAACTTTGCTTGTAGTGAAGAGTCTGATGAAAGTTCTATCAGTTCTTCCTCTTCTGCAGTACTGAAGTCCGAAGGAGCATCACTACTGAAGGGATTTTGAACCCGCTAAAACCTGTCACAGTTTTCAGGAAAGTATTTTTCAAAATGAACACTGAGTTGAGATAAGTGTCCTTGAATTATAGAAACAATATCTGCACTAAAATATATTTCATTGTCTGTAATGAACTACTGCAAACCTGGAAAGTAGTCCATTTTTCCTTCATTGATTTTTCTCTTTCAAAGAAGAAGCTTCTTTTTGAAGGCCGAAACTTTGTCAATAAGTTGAATCAAATGAGTTGCACTTCCTTGCAGAGACTTATTCAACGAGTTCAACTTTTCAAAAAGATCACAGAGGTATGCAACTTTTAACAGGAAGTCAGTGTCCAGATAGCACTTAGCACTGACTGCGCGGAAAGTTGATAGGCGGGTCGGGGGTAGCAGGACTTCAAATGCTGACCAACATCAAAAGTGAAATTTTTCCGGGGTCACGCGGGATGACAAACACCAAAAATAAAATTTCCCACAGCTCTGTGTTTTCTTTACTTTACAGCTAAATACGAAAAAAATTCCACGCCCACCCGCGGCGCCCCTGACCGTCAGTCAGGGCGCAGCGGCGCACATGTTGAAACCCGCTGCAGTAAGGAATCAGCAACTGGAACAGACAGACACCTTCACATACCTAGGATGCATAGTAACACCAGACGGCGGAGCAAGCAAAGACATCAACAACAGAATGAACAAAGCAAGAACAGCCTTTTTTAGCCTAAACAACATCTGGAAGTCCTCTCAATACAGCACAAGCACAAAATTAAGATTATATCAGAGCTGTGTGCTTTCTGTGCTTCTCTATGGTGCGGAATGCTGGAGAGTTACAGAGAAGGAAATTTCGAAATTGTCCTCTTTTCACACAACATGCCTAAGAAAAAATTCACCGAATCTTTTGGCCGAATACCATCACCAACCAAGATCTGCTTACTCGGAGCAAGCAAGAGGACATGCACACCATCATAGCTGGCAGACGCTGGAGCTGGGTTGGCCATGTCCTCAGAACATAAACACATCAAAGACAAAACAGACAGACTGAATAAACATAGCCAACAGGTGGAACTAAACATTAATCTCAAGAATACAGAAGTCATGACACTAAATGTAAGAAATCTTGGGGACACGTAACATTATGGGACCAAGAGCTGGAAAATACAAACACATTTACATACTTAGGTAACATAGTGTGACTGAGTGGTCAGCACAAACGATCTGAGCCGTCCCATAAGTCGTACAGTTAACCAGGTTATCGTTCCCCTCAGAGATTCTCACTCACCGATATTTACTTTGTCTTCACTCAGACAGAACAACATTTATGTAGTTCTCTTATTCTAAGATCAGTGCGTTTTATGAACGTTATTGAAATTATTTGACTAACGTATTTACATTTACTGATAGGAATAAAATACACGTCTTTTATTCTCTGTCCATTCGTACTGTTCATGGTTTCAACTCAAATTTCTCTATCTTTATCTAGTTTCATCTAATCACGTATAGCATTAATGAATGTTCAAATGAACCGGGCTGCTACCGAGAAAAATTCTTTTATCGGTTGAATACTAGTTTGCTGTACAAAGATGTCTCCGTACTTTTTGTCAATCTCCTATATGATCTCTAGCATTCGACAAATATCTGTTAACTATCATCTTCTACGGCACACAACTTTTGCCTATCTCACTTGTCCCGTGTACACGTTAAAAATCCCTCGGCAGTAGGAAATCGTTAATAGTAGACCACACGGCCGCTGCCCTGGCAAAAAAATCAAAAATTAGGAAACCTATCCACCACTAAAATATTTATAGAATGTTTGAGTCCTATATACAGACATCCGGATTCTCGCTGGGGCTACATAATTCTTGCACTGTGCTGAGATCATCCTTTTGTGATCTAAAGGAGTAGATGGGAACACTGATGAAGATAGTCCTTCAGACCAAACCAAACCGCTATAGAGCTAATATCGTCACTACCAGTAGATCGTCATGAATTCACTTGATATAGTCATCAGATGTGATGGCACCTGTCATTGAAGCTAAGCGCAGTGCTACGAATGAATACAAACATTCACCAAGTGCTAGAACCCTACAGATCCTGAAGGCTACGAGAAGCAAAGTTCAACAAACTGCTCGACGCTGTGCAAATGACTATTGGCTCCAGCTCAGTGAGAGCATCCAGATCGCAGCGCAAACAGGCAACATTAAAGAAATGTATGACGGTATAAAGAAAGCACTTGGCCCCCAAAAAAGTAAGACAGCACCGCTAAAAACCATCAGCGGAGAGAAGCTAACCGATAATGGTAAGCAGATGGAGAGATGGGTCGAGCACTACTCTGAGCTTTACGCTAGAGAAAATACCGTTACGCCTGCAGCCCTTGATGCTGTCAAATGTCTGTCAACTATGGAGGAGCTGGATGCCGAACCAACATTAGAGGAACTCAGCAAGGCCATTGATAGCTTGGCCTCTGGCAAAGCACAAGGCAGTGATGGGATTCCTCCTGATTTAATCAAATGCTGTCACCTCGGGGGCGCATTCCCGTAGTCAGTTATGACTGACGGGGCTATTATTATTATTATTATTATTATTATTATTATTATCAAATGCTGTAAGAGCACGCTATTACATCCCCTGCATAGGATTAAGATGGCTACTCCCTCTGTGTGACGATTATCATTAATACCAGAGTATATAATTTGCTTTTTTTCTTCTGAAATATATTTTATGCCCTTCCCCGTCCATCTACACTCGCTGACATCCAATATGTCCAACTTATAATTATCCATTTCTTTAATTATTTCTTCCATTTTTCCGTCTTGATACATAGTTCTTACATTCCAGTATCCAATTTTAAAAATCTCCTTAGCCCCCAAGATATTAGAATGAGTCATGTTCACTGTCGAGCCTGGTTCTGTTTCGATAACAATCACTTGTTTTACGATAGTGACTTGTTAATTCTCTGATCAACCCTCCTATCCAACCGACCGATTCGAGGGTTTCGATGTCGGTTATCGGAAAATATCTACACCACTAGATACTCTGATGTATCTTTTATTCTATAATTTAACATATCATGATACTATCCATCGAAATATACACATTCCTGATGTTTTTCTTTCGGCGTCTAAGGTGAGAAAAGAATTTCACCTCAATCTTGAGAGTTGGAAAATAACAAAATCATTGGAGAACAAATGTCTTAGAAAACTCATGAACATCAGTTGGAAAGAATTCAAGACTAATCGACAAATAAGAGAAGACTCTAGGCAGAAATATGTCTCCAACTATATAAGGAAAAGACGATGGTCATATATCGGTCATGTCCTACGAATGCAAAACAACAGAATACCATTGCAGGCACTCACTTGGGTTCCTGAGGGTAAGAGGAAAAAAGGAAGACCAAAAGAAACACTCAGAAGAACAATAATAAGAGAAGGAAGAACGTTGGGATTAAACAATGTGCAAGAGCTAAGAGGAGTGGCGTCACAACGTACAACCTGGAGAGCACTGGTTTCTGCCTTATGCGCCGTGTTTGGTGCTTAAAGAATTTATTATTATTATTATAGGATGATGTGCCAGTGCTGGGAAGAGACAACTATTCCTCAAGACATGCGAGATGCCAAGATTGTAACTGTATAAAAATAAAGGAGACAGAAGTGATTGCAATAACTACAGAGGCATCTCTCTTCTTAGTATTGTTGGTAAGGTTTTTGCCAAAGTCATCTTAATGCGACTACACAAGTTAGCTGAGCGCATATATCCAGAGTCATAGTGTGGATTCCGAGCTGGTAGATCAACAACAGACATGATCTTCTCTGTCCGCCAGCTTCAGGAAAAATCAAGAGAGCAGAAAAGGCCTTTATATATCGCCTTTATAGACCTCACAAAAGCATTTGACCTGGTTAGTAGGGATGGACTCTTCAAAATCCTCCTGAAAATAGGCTGCCCTCCTAAAATGCTGGAAATGATAAAGTCATTCCATGACGACATGAAGGGAACAGTCCAATATGCTGGAAGCACATCACAGCCCTTTGACATACGAAGTGGCGTTAAACAAGGCTGCGTTCTGGCTCCGACCCTCTTCGGGATCTTCTTTGCCTTACTTTTGAAACATGCATTCAGATATGCAACTGAAGGAATTTGCCTTCACACTAGGTCAGATGGCCGTCTGTTTAATCTTTCAAGGCTGAAGACAAAAACAAAAATCAGAAGGGTCACTATAAGAGACTTGTTGTTCGCTGATGATGCTGCAGTCGTCACTCAAAGCCAACAGGAGCTTCAGAACTTGATGAATCGCTTCACTAAAGCATGCAAGGACTTTGGCATCACAATAAGTCTAAAGAAAACGAATGTGCTGAGTCAGGATGCGGGTGCTGCACCAGTTATCACTATCGATAACTATGAATTGGCAGTGGTGCACCACTTCACATGCCTAGGGTCTACCATCAATGACAAACTCTCACTGGATACAGAAATCGACAGCCGCATTGGCAAAGCTGCAGCTACCTTTGCCCGCCTCACATCGCGTGTTTGGGGAAACTCCAAACTCACAATGAAGACCAAAGCTGCGTCACCAGCACACTCCTATATGGCAGCGAGACCTGGACGACCTATGCTAAGCAAGAAAGAAGGCTCAATACCTTCCATTTACGGTGTCTACGCCGCATCATCGGCATCTCGTGGAAAGATAAAGTGACAAATGTCGAGGTGTTGTCATGTGCTGGTTTTCAAAGTATGTATACGCTTCTTAGACAGCGCAGACTTTGCTGGCTTGGCAATGTTCGCCGCATGGAAGATGGTCGCATCCCAAAAGATATCTTCTACGGACAATTAGCAGATGGCAAGAGAACAGTTGGGCGACCACAGCTGAGGTTCAAAGATGTGTGTAAGAGAGATATGAGAGCACTGGACATGGATCTAGCAACATGGGAGGATGAAGCTGCCGATCGCACTAAGTGGCGATGCTATTTACGGCGCCACCTCAGATTGGGCGAAGAAAGGCTCACACAACAAGCAGAGGAGGGGAGAAAACGTCGAAAGGAGCACCAAGAAAATAAGCAGCTGAGGGCTGTCACCTCAGGGGCGCATTCCCATAGTCAGTTATGACTGAAGGGGCTATGATTATTATTAGTCTGGATTGCTTGACTAATGTCGTTATTGGTGTCTAATTACAGTCCCATCTGATACCGCAGATGGTGGCATGGGTTACAGCCACGTGTCTTGACAGTTGGAGGAACACTACTTGACTGGTCACCAACCACAAGAAAAGCTGTACCCAAGAGAGACTCGTATTTTTTTTTTAATGTAAAACTTTTGGCTCGTTTTTGGCGAGGCGCGTCCCGTTCAACCTAGTCGGTTATATTAGGGCGCACGTCCAAATGTAAAAGACCCTTAGCTCTGGGGACTCGTATGTCCTTCTGTTGCTACTTATATACGTGTTCCCAAGTCATCATCCCACGTGACTTCTAAGTAACTCCGGTCACTTCCCTTTGACCATGTTTGTACGTAATTCATTCTCGTATTCATATTCTGATATATCATACTGCGGAGAAAATAGTAATACCTGATGGCCGAACAAGGAAAGATAAACTGTTCTTGATGGACTTCATAATTTCTTTATTCCTCCTTATGATCTTGAGCAATATGTTAATCATGTGACTCATCAGGCTGATTGTTCTGAAGTCTGAACATTCTGTTGCATTTGTCTACAGGTCGTGTAGTATTTATCATGTATTGTATATGTCACAGGTTGCCTCTCCTTGCTCTGCAGTGATGGTCCAACAATGGCCAAAAGCAAGAATATCTAATGTGGGTCTTGAAAGATATCTACCTTCGCACAAGATTACTCTTGGCAGAGATGCAAATAGAAGGATGATGTTGCTTCTACCTTCAGGGAGTATTCACAAGATATTCAGAAATCAAGAACAAAGCTGAATGTGTCTTAGCAAAGCTAACTTATTATCTGCCCGACAACATTTGTGAAGAGATATATTGTATGATTTAGCTCGTTCAAGCCCTCAACTGATAGTCTTTAGCTACTACCTATGGATTAGATAAGGAGAGATACAACATAAAGTTATCTCAGAGTCCGAGATGACCTGCTTACGATGTCTTCCTCAAAATGGCCCCGGAAGACAACAACAATTACGATTTGTTGAAGAAAGCCTTGCTTCAACGCTTTCAGCTGAACGCACAAACTTTACAGTGCAAATTCCAGGAAGCAAAGAGGCAGAACGATGAATAGTAAAAGCAGTTTGCTAAACGTCTGGCTATGTATTTTGAGAAATGGGGATCACTCAGCGCCTTCGACGAATCTTACAAAGGGCTCCAAGAGATGATTATTGTGGAGCAGGTCAGGGACTCGCTCACCCCTGACATGAGACGGTCCTTGGCGTAGCAGTGGGCTGAAACTCTTGATCAGGTAGTACTGTTTGCTGATCGGTTCCAGAGCACCCAGACGGTCACTGAATCCAAGAGTACGACCAACCCCTTACACAACAGCAACAACAACAACCACAGGACAGAACCAGGCAGAAACAGAGCAATTCAGCCCAGGGAACTGGAAGACGATATTATAAATCGTGCAAAACCGATACACATTTTAAGTCGGATTGTAAGAGGCTGAAAACAGGCCCTTATAATGTCGAATGCCTAATCATGGAGCCGATAGGGAACCATGACATACAGGTATATGAACAGAACCCTAGTTACCCTTCTATTACTGAGCAAGTAACCGTTGGTAACCACACCGTACGGTGCTTAAATGTATCGGGTTTAGAATACTCTTCTCTAGTTTCCCCGTCATTAGTGAAGGCCCGCCAGTACACTGGTGAAGCTGTACAAATACAGGGCCTTGGAAGAGTATAAAGCCAATGCTTCTTCCGGTTGCGGAAATTGATGTTACAACCCGATATGTACGGGGTAAAATCAATGCTGCAGTCGTAGACGATTTAGTCTACCCTCTCATTTTAGGGCGGAAATATGTGTTTCTTGGAGATCCCTCACGTAACTTCAGATCGACACAAAAGAGAGAACACAGGACACCCCCAAGCGGCCCCTGAGCTCTTACCTCTCACCAGCTCGAATATTTCGGAGCTGAAGCAGGCACAAAGGGCCGATTAAACCCTAAAGCCTTGCTTTTCAAAGTTGTATGTAATTACTCTATAATACTCCTCAGGGGAGCATATTACAGGGAGGACGGTTTAATTTATAGAAGGGTGGGAAATTAGAGGCAGTTAGTTGTCCCCACTCCCCTATCGCACCCGCCTAATGCAGGAAATGCATTCCACACTGTACCCACCCCCCCACCCTTTTAAAGGTCCGTATGCCCTAGGAAAACAGGTCTTATTGAACTACTTCTGGCTAGGTTTGCGACACGATATTCTAGTTTTGTGGGAGATTACTCTGTTCAGAAGGATGATGTTACCCTAGCGCCTTACTCTGGCCAGATTCAGATCAAGATAACCCATGCTTCAGCTGAAACTTTCCACAAAGAAGATGGGATTATTTATTGACGGACGAGGCGGGGGAAACAGCTTTTAGTGCCTCTCCCCGGCACGAACCATGTAAAAGTGCACCCCCTCACTTGGATATTTAATAATAAATATCTTTAGGTGAGGGGTATCTGTGACGAAATCAGTCGTGCACTTTTTTAACTCTCATCCACTCCGGCAGTATCATCGTCATTTCATATTTTCTCATTATTCGTTCTATTATTTGGTATATTTATTGCTCTACATTCTTTTGCAGTGACCGCACCTCAGACGTATTTGCGTTTTACCATGTGAACTGTAAAAATACCCAGTTAATTACACCCCCCCCACCAATAATACGTTTTTCAATCGAGTCAGTCTAGCCACAAGCTGGTCGTGAACGATCGATTTCAATAGAAGCAATTGTGTCCACCCCTGAGAGATCCGTCTGACGAAGGCACGAAAGTATTGGTGATAATGAGGTAATAGCTTTAGGGACCATCTCTGTATCAAGATTATTGCAGATAAACTGTCTGAGGGAGACCATATTGGAAGGTAGTATCTGGACATCAAATTAAGTGCACAGATGGTGGTTATGAGTTTTGCACAAGATGCAAATGAAAAACATTACGAAATATTGAAAGACGCGATGGAATTATTTCCCCCAAAATGTAATATTTTCCAAATCACTAGAATTAAAATTAAACACCCCAAACTCAATATAGTTCAGAGCTTTCGATTGGATTGAATTTGAGAGACGGGGATAGACAATGGTTCTCATTGGAAAAAATTCGTCGGAAGAACAATCTGGGATTCGAACTTAAAATGAGATATATCGCAAAATCAGAACACAGATCCCTGGAAGCCAGAGAAGGATCGGACTAAGAATTCCATAAATAATAACTTTTCAAAGCAATTCAACCAACTTTTAAAATTTCAAAAAAAAACCCACATTTTAAATAAGAACTGGAAACACCCCCCAAGGACAGACCTAAGTATTTGGGCACTTAAAAAAAAGTAATCCCGTAATTTTTAAAAAATTTTCACCTTACTCCCTAAAATCCTACTCTCACCCGTTCCCTCTCCCTCCCTCTCCCTCCTCCTCCCCTCCCCCTCCTTCTTTTCTCTCCCCCCCCCCTTTCTTCTCCCCCTCCCCTTCTTCTCCATTCCCCCCCCCTCCCCCCTTCCCTCCCCCCCTCTTTTTCCCCTCTCTTCCCCTTCTCCCCCCTTCCCCCTTCCTCTCTCCCCCCCCCTCTCCCCTCCCCCCTTCCCCTCCCCCCCCCCCCTCCCCCCTCTTTCCTTTCCCCCTTCCCCCCCCCCCTTCTTTCTTCTTCCCCCCCTTCTCCCCCCCTCTCTCCCTCCCCTCCCCCTCCCCTTTCCTTTTTCTCCCCTTTCTTCCCCCCCCTTCTTCTTCCTCCCCCCCTTCCCTCCTCTTTCCCCTCTTCTCCTCCCCCCCCCCCCCTTCTCTCTCTCCCCCTCCCCCCCCTTCCCTCCCCCCCCCTTTCCCTTCTTCTTTTCTCCCCCCCCCCTTTCCCTCTTCTTCTTTTTTTTCCTTCTCTCCCTTCTTCTTCTCTTCCCTCCCCTTTTTTCTCCCCTTAACTCCCCTTCTCCCCCCCCCTTTCTCCCCCTTCCCCTTTTCTTCCCCCCCCCCCCCCTCTTCTCTCTTCCTTCTCCTCTTCTTTCTTCATTTTCTCTTCCCCCCAATCCCCCCTCCTTTCTTTCCCCCCTTTTCCCCCCCTTTTCCCCCCCCCCTTTTCCCCCCCCCTTTTTCCCCCTTACCCCCCTCCTTCCCTCCCCCCCCTTCTTCCCTCCCCTTCTCCCCCCCCCCCTTCTCCCCTTCCTCCCTTTCCCCTCCTATCTCCCCTCCTTCCCCCCCCCTTTCTTCCCCCCCATCTTCCTTCCTCCCTTCCCTCCCCCCTCCCTTCTTCTTTTTTCTTCTTCTCTTCTCTTCTTCCCCTTTCCTCCTTTCTCCCCCTCCCTCCCCCCTCCCCTCTCCCCTCCCCCCCCCCCCCTTTCCCCTTTTCCCCCCCCCCTTCCCCCCCCTCTCCTTTTCCCCTTCCCCCTTCCCCCCTCCTCCCCCCCTTTTTCTCTCTCTTCTTCTTCCCCCCCTCTTTCCCCCTCTCTCCTACCCCCCTCTCCCCTTCTCTCTCTTTCTTCCTCTTCTTCCTCCTCTTCCCCCCCCTTTTCCCCTCTTCTTTTTCTTCCCCCCCTCCTTCCCCTCTTCCCCCTCCCCCCCCTCCCCTTTTTTTTCTTCTCCCCCCCCTTCTTTTCCCTCCTCTTCTCCCCCCTAACTCCCTTTACCCCTTCTCTCTCACTTTCTTCCCTCTTTTTCTTCCTTCCCCCTCCTCTCTCTTTTCCTCTCCCCCTCCCCCCCTTTCCCCCCTCCTTCCTTTCTCCCTCTCTCTCCTCTCCCCCCCCCCCCCCCCCCTTTTCCCCCCCCCCCTCTCCCCTTTTCCCCTCCCCCCCCCCCCCTTCTTTTTTCCCCCTTCTCCCCCCTTTCCTTCTCTTCTTTTTTTTTTCTTCCCTTTTTCCCTTTTTTTCCCCCCCCTTTTCCTTCCCCCCCCCCCCCCCCCCCCCCCCCCCCCCCTTCTTCTTCCCCCTCTCCCCCCTCTCCCCCCCTTCCTTCTTCCTTCTCTCTTTCCCCTCCCCCCCTTTTCTTTTCTTCCCTCTCTTTCTCCCCTTTTTCTTTTTCCCCCCCCCCCCCCCCCCTTCTCTCTTCCCCCTTCTTCCCCCTCTTCTTTCTCTTCCCTTAAACCCCTTTTCCCCCCCCTTCCCCCCCCCTTCTCCCCCTCTTTTTTTTCCCAAATTTCCCCCCTCCTTCTCCCCTCCCCCCCCCCTCTCTTCCTCTTCTTTTTCTCCCCCCCCCCCCCCCCCAACCCCCCTCCCCCCCCCCCTCCCTTCTCCCTCCCCTTTTCCCCTTTCCCCCCTTTCCCCCCCTCTCCCTTCTCCCCTTCTTCCTCCTCCCTCCCCCCCTTTTACCTTCTCCCCCTAACTCTCCCCCCCTTCCCCCCCCTTTTCCCTTCCTTTTTCTTTCCCCCTCCCCCCCCCCCTCTTCCCTTCCCCCCCCCTCCCTTTCCCCCCCCCCCTCTTCTTTTCCCTTCTTCCCCCTCTTTTTCTTCTTTTCCTTCTCTTCTCCTTCCCCTTTTTCCCTTCTTTCCCCCCCCCTTTTTTTTTTCTCCCCTATCCCCTCCCCCCCCCTTTCTTCCCCCCTTCCCCCCCCTCCTTTCTTTTTTTCCCTTCAATCCCCCCCCACCCCCCCCCCCCCCCCCTCTTTTCATTCTTCCTTTTTTCCCCCCCCTTTCTTTCCTTCTTTTCTTTCACCCTTTTCTTCTTCCCCCATCTTTTCTCTTAAAATTCCCTTCCTCCCACCCCACTCTCCCCCCCTCCCCTTCCCCCTTCCCCCCCCCCCTTCTTCCCCCCTTCCCCTTCTTTTCCCTCCCTTCTCTTCCCTCCTCCCCCCTCTCCCCCCCTTCCCCCCCCCCTCCTTCCCCCCCTCCCTTTCTCCTCTCCCCCTTTCCTTCTTTCCTCCCTTTTCCTTTTCCCCCCCCCCACTTCCTTCCCCCCCCCCTCCCTTCTCCTTTCCCCCCCTCCCCTTCCCCCCCTCTTTTTCTCTCTCTTCCCTTCCCCTCCCCCCCTTTTCCCCTCCTTCCTCTCCCCCCCCCCCCCCCTCCCTCCCCCCCTCTTCCTCCTCTCCCCCCCTCCCTTCTTTTCTCTTCCCCTCTTTTCCCCCTTTTTTTTCTCCCCCCCCTTCTCTTCTTCCCCTTTCTTCTCCCTTCTCCCCCCCCCTTCCTTCCTCTTCCCTTCTTTTCCCCTCCCCCCCTTTCTTTTCCTCCCCCCCCCCCCCCCCCCTCCCCTCCTTCAACCTTCTCCCCCCCCCCCTTCCCCTTTCCTCCTTTCCTTTCCCCAATTTCCCCTTCCTTCTTTTTCCCTTCTTTTCCCTCCCCCCTTCCCCTTCTTCTTCCCCTTCTCCCCTCTCTCTCTTCCCCTTCCTCTTCTTTCTCAACCCCCCCCCCTTCCCCCCCCCCTTTTCCCCTTCTTTCTTTTCCCCCCCCCCCCTTTTCTCAACTCTCTTCCCCCCCTTCCCTTCTTCCCTTCATTCTCCTCCCCCTTCCTCCCAAAACCTTTTACCCCTTCTCTTCTACTTTCCCTATTTTCCCCCCCTTTTCTCCCCTTCCCTCTCTCTCCTCTTCTCTTCCCCTTCTCTTTTTTTTTTTCCCCTCTCCCCCCCCCCCAAATCCCCCCCCCCTCTCCCCCCCCCCCCCCCCCCCCCTTTCTTCCCCCCCCCTCTTCCCCCCCCTTCTCTCTTCTTCAAACTTCCTCCCCCCTTTCCTTCTCTTCTTCTTCCTTCCCCTCTTCAAAACCCTTCCTAAATTTTCCAAAAATCCTCCCCCCTCTTTTCATCCCCAACCCCTCAAACCCCCCCTCCTCCCCCCCCCCTTTTCCCCTTCCCCCTCCCCCCCCCTTCCACCCCCCCCACCCATCCTTCCCCCCTTATCTTTCCCCCCTCCCCCTTTTTCCCCATTCCCCCCCCCCCCCCCCTCCCCCCCCCCTTCAACCCCCCCCCCCCCCCCCTTCCTCTTTCTTCCCCCCCCCCCCCATCCCCCCTCCCCCCCCCCCCCCCCCCCCTACCCCCCCCTCTATTCCCTCCTCTTCCCCCCCCCCTAATCCTCCCCTCCTCTTTCCCCCCCCCTTCCCCCCCCCCCCCCCCTTTTTCTTTCTTCCTTTCCCCTCCAACTTCTCTTCCCCCCCCCCCCCCCCTTCTTTCTTTCCCCAAACCCCTTTTTCCCCCAACCCTTTTCCCCTTCCTTTTCTTTTCCCCCTCCCCCCCCCTCTCCCAAAAACCCCCCCCTCTTAAACCCCCCCCTCACCCTCCCCCCTCCACCCCCCTTCTCTCCCCCCCTTCCCCCAAACTTCCCCTTCCATTCAATTCCCCTCCTTTTCTTCCCCTTCCACACTTTCCTTCCTTCCCTTCTCCCCCAACCTCTCTTTCCCCCTCCCCACCCCTTCCCCCCCCCCCACCCCCCCCCCCCCCCCCCCCCTCCCTTCCCCCTAAAACCCATTCCCCCTCCCCCCCCCCCTCCCCCCCTTCTTCCCTCTTCTTCCCCCCCTCACCCCCCCCTCACCCTTCCCCCTTCCCCAATCCTCTTCTTTCCCCCTTTCAATTTCCCCTTCCCTCCTCCCCCCCCCCTTTCCCCCCCTTCCCCCCCCCCCCCTCCCCAAAAAAACTTCTCTCCCCCTCCTTCTCCCCCCCTCCTCTCCCCCCCCCTTCCCCCCCCCCCCCCCCCCCTTTTTCCCCCCCCTACTTCTTAACCCCCTCCCACCCCCTTCCCCCCAAAACCCCCAAAAACACAACCACCCCCTTTCCCTTCTTCCCCCCCCACCCCCCCTTCACACCCCTATATTACCCCCCCCCCCCCCTCCCCCCCCCCCCATTCCACACCCCCTTTCCCCCCCTCACCCCACCCCCCCCTTACCCCCCCTCAAAATCACACAACCCCCTATCCCCCCCCCATTTTTACAAAAACCCCCCAACTTAAACCCCCCCCCTACCCTTAAACCCCCCCCCAACCCCCCTCTTCCTCCCCCTTTAATACTCCCCAACCCCAAAAAATTCCCAAACTCCCCCCCCCCCCAACCAACCCTTTAATCCCCCCCCACCCCCCAACAACTCCATTCTTTAAATCCCCAAACCAATCCAACCCACCCCCCCTAAAATCAACCCCCATACCCCCCCAAACCTTCCTTTTTCCCTCATCCAACAAAACAACCTTTTAACCCCCCATCCCAACCCAAAACCCCCCCCCCCCCCCCCCCTCCCAACCCCCTACCCCCCCCCCCCCCCCCCCCCCACCCAATCCACAAAACCCCCCAAACCTCCACCTTTTACATCCCCCCCCCCCTCCCCCCTAACAAAAAACCAAAACCCCCCTAAAAAACCAAAACTCAACCTCAACCCCCTAAAAAAAAAACAAAAAATCCCAACATCCCCCCCTACCCCCTTCCCCCCAAACCCCCAATCCCAAAAAAAAAAAAAACCCCCCTAAAAACAAAAAAAAACCTAAAAACAACCCCCCCCTCCAACCCTAAACACACTCTCAAACCCCTCTCCCCCCCCCCCTCCAAAAAAACCCCCCCCAAACCCCCAAAAAAAACCCCACCCAAAAAATAAAAAAACCCCCACCCCCCCCCCTCAACCCCCCCCCCCAAAAAACCAAAATCCCCCCCCCCCACCCAAACCCCCCCTCCCCCCAAAAAACTTAAAACAACCCCCCCCCCCCCCCCCCCCTCCCTACCCCCCCCAAAACCATCCCCCCCCCCCACCCCCCCCCCATTCATCCCCCCACCCCCCCCCCCCCACACCCCCCCCCAACTCATAAAACCAAACCAACTAAACCCCCCCCCCAAATCCCCCCCCCCCTAAACCCCTAAACCCCCCCCCCAACCCCAAAACCCCCCCCCCCCCCCCAAACCCCCCCCCCCAAACACACCCCCCCACCCCCCCCCCAAACCCCCCAATTTCCCCCAAACCATCACCCCCCCATCCCCCCCCCCCACCAAAACAAACCCCCCCCCTAACCCCCCCCCCCCCACCCAACCCAACCCCCAAAACCCTCAACCCCCTCCCCCCCAAACCCTTTCCCCCCCCCATTCCCCCCCCCCCCCCCCCCCCCCCCCCCCCCCCCCCCCCACCCCCACGAACACCCCAACCCCCCCCCCCCCCCCCCAACCCCCCCCCCCCCCAACCCAAACCCTTACCCCCCCCCCCCCCCCCCCCCCCCCCCCCACCCCCCACCCCCCAAAAAAAACCCCCCCCACCCCCCCCAAAAAAAAAACCCCCCCCCCCCCCAACCCCCCCCCCCCCCCACCCCCCCCATAAAACCCAACCCCCCCCAAACCAACCCCCAAAAAACCCCCCCAACCCCCCCACCCCCCCCCCCCCCCCCCCCCAAAACCCCCCCCCCCCACCCCCAAAACCCACCCAAACAAACCCCCCCCACCCCCCACCAAAAAACCCCCCCACCCCCCCTAACCCCCCCCCCAACCCCCAAAAAAAACCCACCCCCCCCCAAACACCCAAAACCCCCCAAAACCCCCCACCCCCCCCCCCCCCCCCCCCCCAACCCCCCCCCCCCCCACCCCCCACCCCCCCCCCCCCCCCCCCCCCCCCCCCCCCCCCCCCCCCCACCAACCCCCTCCTCCCCCCCCCCCCCCCCCCACACAAAAACCCAACCCCCCCCCCCCCCCAAACACCCCCCAAACCCCCCCCCCCCCAACCCCCAAACAAACCCCAAACCCCCCCCCCAAAAAACCCAACCCCACCCCCCCCCCCAACCCAAACCACCCCCCAACCCCCCCCCCCTCCCCCCCAAAACCCAACCACCCCCACCACCCCCCCCCCCCCCCCCAACCACCCAAACCCCCCAAACCCCCCCCAAAACCCAACCCCCCAAAAAAACCCCCCCCCCCCCCCCCCCAAACCCAACAAAACAAACCCCCCACCCAACCCCCCCCACCCCCCCCCCCCCCAACCCCTCCCCCCCCGCCCCCCCCCCCCCCCCCCCCAACCCCCCCACAAAAACCCCCCCCCCCCCCCACAACCCCCCCCCCCCCCCCCAACAACCCCACCCCCCCCCCCCCCCCCCCAAAAAAAACCCCAACCCCACCCACCCCCCCCCCCCCCCCCCCCCCCCCCCCCCCCACCCCCCCCAAAACCCACACCCCCCAACACCCACCCCCCCCCCCCCCCCACCCCCCCCCACCCCCCAACACCCAAAAAACCCCCCAACCAAAAAAACCCAAACCCTAAACCCCCCCCCCCCAACCCACAAACACACAAAAACAACCCCCAAACCCAAACCAATAAAACCCCCCCCCACCCCCCCCCACCCCCAACCCCCAACCCCAACCCCAACCCCCACCCCCCCACCCCCAAACCCCCCCCCCCCACCCCCCCCCCAAACAACCCCCCAAACCCCCCAAAAACCCCCCCCCAACCCAACCACCCAAACCCCCCCCAAAACAAACCCAACCCCCCACCCCCAATTTTAAAACCCCCCAACCCCCCCCCAACCCAAACCCAAACCCCCCCCCCAAAAAACCCCCCCCCCCCAAACCAACCCCCCCCCCCCCAAACAACAAAAACCCCCCACCACAAAACCCCCCAAACAAAAAACCCCCCCCCCCCCCCCCACAACCCACCAAACCCCCCCCCAACCAACAAACCCCCCCAAAACCCCCCCCCCCCCCCCCCACCCCCCCCCCCCCAAACCCCCCCCACCCAAAAACCCCCCAAAACCCCCCCACCCCCCCCACCCCCCCCCCCCCACCCCCCCACCCCCCCAAACCCCACACCCCCCCCCCCCCCAAAAAACAAAACAACCCCCACAAAAACCCCCCCCCCACACCCACCCAAACCAACCACACCCCCCCCCCCCCCACCCCAAACCCAACCCCCCCCCCCCCCCCCCCCCCCCCCCACCCCCCCCCCACCAAACCAAAAAACACCAACCCCAACCCAAACCCCCCCCCCCAACCCCCCCCCAAAAAAACCCCCCCCCCACAACCAAACCCCACACCACCACCCCCCCAACACCAAACCCCCACCCCCAACCCCCCACCCCCCAAAAAAAAACCCCCCCCCCCCCCAAAACCCCCACAAACCCCCCCAACCACCCCCCCCCACACCCCCCCCCCCCCAAACAAAACCCAACCCAACCCCCCCCCCCGACCCCCACCCCCCCCCCCCCCCCCCCCCCCCCACACCCCACCAACCACCCCACAAAAACCCCCCCCCAACCCAAACCCCCCCCACACCCCCCAAAAAACCCCCACCCCCCCAACCCCCAAACCACCCCCCCCCAAAACCCACCCACCCAAACCCCCCCCCAAAAAACCCACACCCCCACACAACCAAAAACCCCCCCCCCCCACCCCCCCCAAACCCCACACCCCCCCCCCCCCCAACACGCCACCACACCAGCACCCCCACCCCCCCCCCGCCCCCCCCCCCCCCCCCACCCCCCCCCCCCCCCCCCCCCAACCACCTCCCACCAACCCCCCACCCCCCCACCCCCAACCCCCCCCAACCAACCCCCCCCCCCCCACCCCCCCCCCCAACCCCCCAAAACCCCCAACCCAAACCCCCCCCAACCCCCCCACCCCCCCCCCCCCCCCCCCCCACCCACCCCCCAACCCCCCCCCCCCCAAACCCCCCCCCCCCAAAACCCCCCCCCAAACCCCCCCCCCAAACCCCCCCCCCCCCCCCCCCCCCCCCCCCCCCCCCCGGCCCCACACCCCCCCCCACCGCCCCCCCCCACCCCCCCCCCCCCAACCAACCCCCTTCCCCCCCCTCCCCCCCACCCCCCCAACCACCCCCCCCCCCAAACCCCCCCCAACCCAAAAACCCCAACAACCCCCACCCCCCCCAACCCCCCCCCCACAACCAAACAAAACCCCAAAAAAAAACCCCCCCCCACCACAAACCCCCCCCACCACCCCCCCCCCCCCCCACCCCACCCCCCCAAACCCCCCCCCACCAACCCCCCCAACTAAACCCCCCCCCACCCCCCCCCCCACCCCCCAAACCCCCACCCCCCCCCCCCCCCCCCCCCACCACCACACCCAACCACCCACCCCCACCCCCCCCACCCCCCCCCACCCCCCCCCCCAACCAAACCCAAAACCCACCCCCCCCCCCAACCCACCCCCCACCACCCACCCCCCCCCCCCACCCCCCACACCCCCCCCCAAAAACCCCCCACCCCCCCAACCCCCCACCCAAAAAAACCCAAAACCACCCCAACCCCCCCCCCAAAACCCACCAAACCACCCCAACCCCCCCCCCCCCAAAACCAAAACCCAACCCCCCCCCCCCCCCCCCCCAAACCCAAAACCCAAAACCCCCACCCAAACACAACCCAAACAACCCCCCCCCCCCACACAACCAAAAAACCCCCAACCCCCCCAACCCCACAAACCCCAACCCAACCCCAAACAAACAACCAAACAAAAAACCCCCCCAACCCCCCCCCCCCCCCCCCCCCCCCCCCCCCCCCCCCCCCCCCAAAAAACCCCCCCCCCCCCCAACCCCCCACCCCACAAAAACCCCCCCAACAACAACCACAACCACACCCCCCCCCCCCCCCCACCCCAACCCCCCCCACCCCCCCCCCCCCCCAACCCCCCACCCCCAAACCCCCCCCCCCCACCCCCCCCACCCAAAAAACCCCCCCCAACCCCCCCCCCCCAACCCAACCCCCCCCCCCCCCCCAAAAACCCCAAAACCCCCCCCCCCCCCCAAAAACCACCCCCCCCCCCCCCCCCCCCACCCAAACCACCCCCCACCCACCCCCACCCCCCCCAAAAAAAAAACAAAACCCAAAACCCCCCCCCCCCCCCCCCCCCCCCCCCCCCCAAAAAAACACAAACCCCCCCCCAACCCCAACAAAACAACAAACCCCCAACAACCCCAACCAAACCCAACCACAAAACCAACCCACCCCACCCAACCCCCACCAACACACCAAAAACCCACACAAAACACCCACACAACACAAACCAAACCCCCCCCCAACCAAAACAAAAACAA